>RJWJ010001981.1:99995-113107 GCA_004363605.1 Indri indri
TTTTTTTTTTTTTTTTTTTTTTTTTTTTTTTTTTTTTTTTTTTTTTTTTTTTTTTTATGGGTTTAGGGTTTTTGTTTCTTTTTTTCTTTTTTTTGGGGTTTTTTTTTTTTTTTTTTGGCAATATGTTGCTTTCTTTTCTCAAATCTGTTTCCATCCAACATGTATAAAACGGAGCCAGTTCGAGGGAGCCCTGCACCTCCCTTCTCCCCACACCCCTAGAAAGAGCTCGCTCCTTGACTAAACTAGGCAGCCCCGCAGCCACCAGCAGCACAGCGCGATTCTCTGCAAACGGCTGTCTGTGCTCTCACCGTTCAGTTATTTCCTCGCAGAGAAAGAGAGCGGAGTGTGGGGGACCCTCATCGCCAAGTCGCCCCGAGATTATGAGCTTTCCCCCCTATCCCACGCTCCCTCCCAAACCTTTCTCTCGAGGGCCTTGTCCCCACAGACCTCACGACTCCAGGAGCCTGTGAACCTCTCCTGCTGCACCCCAAGCCCAGCTGGCTCTGGGGGCCGCTCCCCTGGCCTCCCCCGCTTCCTACTCAGGGAGCCCCCGCGAGGCCCCGGTGCCCCAGGAGCGCCCGCAGCCATGCACCTCCCCTCCCGCAGCCCTGAGAAATCCTGCAGATCAAAGAGCTCCGCAGCGGGGCCAGGTGTCCATCCTCCTCCACAGGCCACGATTAATCAGACCGCCTGACTCACAAGGAGATCAAACCCGGCACCCCGCCAGCTGTGGGTGAACGCCGGCCTTCAAGTTGCCCTCATTAAATCTCCTCTCCCTCTTTCTCTGCCTGCTGACTCCTGTCCCGTGACCACCTGTCTCTCGATCTTTCTCTCGGCTCTCTCTGCCCTTTCTCTCGCGTCACCCACATTTTCTCTTGTTCCTCAACGATCGCGCTCTCTCTCCAACTCACTCACAACTCCACGGGCCTGAGACTCCCTCCTGGGCCCTCCACTCGGCCTCTGAAAGTTCCAAGAAGGAAGACGTCTGGGGTGCCCGTGCCAGGCTGCGGGGGTGCCCGTCCATGGAGGTGTTGGGGAAAGGGCTTCCCCGGCCCTCAAGGCCAAGCACTGAGCTGGACTCTCACCCGGGCCTCTTGGCAACAGGCTCAGTCCTCTCCAGCACCGGCACCCCCTACACACACACACACACACACACACACACACACACACACCCCATTCCTGGGCTACGATTCATCCATTTCCTGTTATCCCAAGGCCTCTGAACCCACAGAAGGAGCGTCTCAATGCCCCCCTCATGGTTGGACCAGCTAGCGAGTCCTCCCCCAGGCCCGGCCCCACCAGAAGAACCAGTGTCCCCTAGAACAAACACCAGGGAGTAACCTAGAAGTTGGAAAACCGGGCAAAGCTCCCTTCTTTCCCCACCATCGCTGCCCAGAAACAGGAAGGATGGCAGCGTTGGCTCCTGCCTTTGAGTCGGCTGATGTGTTGAGAGTATTTACTCCAGTTGTCTAAGGATTATTTTTATACACTTACAACAAACACTGGCAAAAATAAAAATAAAAAATAAAAAAAAATAAAAATGCAAATACAGGCTGTACAGGCTGCAGAGTACTGTCCTCTCCTCAGTCTCACTATATATACATCTATGTATTTTTTAACTTGTTTTTCATTTCAGCGGTGCTTTAAGCGCACAGGCGTGAGAAAACACAGATGGGTTGGAGCAGACAACGTTGTAACTGTGCACAGAAGACATCACACCATGTTCGAGATTTTTCAGAAGTCTTGGAAGACCTCAGGATGCAGGGAGGTTTTTTGGTTTCGGTTTGGGTTTTTTTCCTCCTCCCCCCTTTCCTCCTTATAGAGTTGGAATTCGCTCCTAGTTTCCTCTCTCGGTTCTATTTCTATATCCCTGGCAGCACCTGCTGCCGCTGGGAACACAGGGTCCCTTGGCCTCGGTGACTGGGTCACCGCGGCTGCCCTGGGTTTGACCCCAGCCCTACCTGCGCGTGTTTCCCCAGCTGTGGGAGGAGAGCCATCCGTCATCTCCCAGCAGCGAGGCCCGGATGGGGGCGGGAGGGGTCGGGGCTGGTGCGCACTTGAGCAGGTCGAGAGGAGGAGGAGGGGTCGCGAATTGTTGAGATATCAGTGCGGGCGTGATGGATGGTGCAGCGTGAGGGGCAGGCCGCCATCCCCGAGCCTCCCGGGGCACCAGGACAGAGCCCGCGCTCCGGTCTCCACCGCTGACTTCCTCCCGGGCCACCCCCACCGGCCCCTTCTCTCCGGCTTTCTTTTTCCTGCTGCTCCCAGCCATCAGTCAAGCCGTGCCCTGAAGCTGACCTTTTGCAGAGAACAGCCAGCCTAAGAGAACCATCTCTGGCTGAAAACCTCACCGAGGAGTGTTAGGAACGTTGGCAGTCCCGACCGTGGGTGGGGGACCACCACCACCTCCCTGTCCCCGTTGCCCGCCTCTGCGCCTATGCGTGTTGTTGGCATGAGCAGGAAGGACAAGGTGACCAGGTTTCTTCAGCGGTGCCCCTGTTTCTCTGCCCCGGCGCCAAACCCACTTCCGCCCCAGGTAGGCCCCGCAGGGTCTCACAGTCCCCCTTAGAGCCACCAGTCTGCACAGCTCCGCTTCACCTCGGCGGCGTGGTCTGGCCTCTGGAAGGCAGCGACAGGGGCGCGGGGAAGACACTGCGGCCTCCTCTCGAGAAAAGCTAAAACCGACTGAAAAGTCCAGCAGATGCTCGTTGGCGGAATGAGCTGGAATGCGGAGACAAACTGCGAGCTTGGGCGGGGGTGCACACAGGGCTGGGCAGTTTCTAGCCGGCTGGGGACCTGTCCATCTCGCTGGGGCTCCTACTTTGGAGACCACACAGGTTGCCCGTCACGCCACCGCCGCGGCACAATGGAACAGAGAGCAGGGACGTGTCGGGGCAAACAGGGATGGAAGATGTTTAATAGAATCACTATTAGGCCTCGAGTTAATGAATCACAACTGCAAGAAATCATGATAATCCAGCAGGCATTAGTGACAGATTAGCTTCAAAGCTGCCATAAAAGTGCCATAATGCTTACCTAACGGCATGATTAATTCTCCCGGTACATAATGGCTTTATGGGGGGACCAGGCACCAGCAGAGGCTGGATGGGAAGCCAAGCCGAGATCCCGGCATGCCGGGGGCACCCACCCTGCCTGGCCCGCGTGGCTTCCGCTCTGCCTGGAGGCAACATCTCCCCCCTCCCCGGACTGTGGTAGACAAGGCAGCAGCTTAAGCTTACCCCAGAGCCGTCTCCCCAGGACCCCCGGAACCTCTCCCGCACAGCGCCCCTCACCAAGTGGCTGCTGTCCTAAGGGACGAGGAAATCACATCACCCCAACCCCCCAGATGGGCACCTCCTGTGACTAGCACGGGTCCCCATCCCCTGATCACAGGACCCGGTGTGGCGAGGTCTGTGACTGCACCAGGGAACTCTGGGCTCAGGCGGCCGGAGCCTGCATCCTTAACCACCAGACCTCCCCGTAAGGACACCTAATATTTATTAGTCACTCACTTTTGTTCCAGGCATGACGCAAACCTCTTTGTATGTGTTCCTTCAGCCACTGCCCTCAACAATCCTCCGAGACAGTTACCACTGGGATCTTCACTTTACAGATAGGGAAACTGAGGCTTGGGGAGGGTTGGTAACTAGCCCACAGTCAAACTAGCCCATGCGCATGGAACGTGGCGATATCCCCCGGCTCCTCGCCTCCCCCTCAGCCCTCTTCACCCTAATTCTACCAGCGTAACCTCAGGGGCACAGCAGCGTGTGGGACACGGAACAGCGTCTTTACTGGGAAGCCAGGCTCGCCTTACCCATGGCAGTGACCTGGAAGGCAGGAGAGTGGACTCTATGGCTCCTGTTCTGGTGGTGTCACCTGGACACTGAACCACTCCAGGTTTCTGTTTCAGCTCCTCTTTTGGACAAAGGGAACAATATAATAATAATAATAAGCACCTTGCTTGCCCAACGACAGGGGGCTGAGCTCAGACCCACCTTTCACAACTCTCCTTAGAGACATGGCCTCCCTCCTGAAGCTACCCAGACTCCACTGCGCAGGCTCCCGCTGTGGTCCCCCCATCTCCCCATAAATACGGAGGCAATTAGCACGGAGCCCAGGTCCAAAGGGGATTCTCAGAGCCACGTTCGTCTTCATAATGTTGAAGGAAACCCCCCAGGAGGCCTGCGTCACTGCGGCGGCGGCGGCAGGCTGTTTCTGGTCTGATTCACTAGGGCTCCATGAGGGACACACAGCCATCCCCCGCCCAGCCCGTGCCACGCAGGGGCTCCCACCACGTGGGGGACCCCACCAGGACACCGCTGAGAAGCCCAAGAAAAAGGAGACTCGGCGTCGTCTCCTGCCAAAGCATCGAGAGGCTCCTCACTTGCCCAGGCTCTAGGCTCCTTTTAAATTCCAGAATCCAGTGGCAGACCCCGACCCAATCAGCAAGCAGTGACTTCCATGGGGCACGCTGAGAAAGTCCCAGGAGATTCACTCCACCCCCTCGGCAGCCCTGGATCCCAAGATGGACGTGTGCGCCCTGCCGAGGGCTGCCTCGCCGGCTCGGGGCGGGCTTTCGGCACGTGCTGCTTTGCGGTGGCCCACGCGTCCCTCAAAGCCCCCTTCTCCCGTCTGAGCCGACTGCCCGACCTGCGTCCTGCAGACCCCATCGCTCTAGTTACAGAGTCATGAAACCTCAGAGCTGCGAGAGACCCCAAAGGGATTTCTCCCACCGCTCCCCAAATCTACCCGCATCTGCTCTTGACTCCTCCTGAGTCAAATATATAGTTCTTATTTCAACATGCTGTGCCCAGTGAAAGCTCAATAAATATTTATTGATGGTGGTGCCCATGATGAATTAATAGCCAAAGCTATAAAATTAAAGTTTCACACAAGGAGAGACCCTGGTGAGAAAGAAACTGCCACGTAAAGTTTAAAATTTGTCAAAGTGACAAGTGTTCACACACACACACACACACGCCTATTCCAGGGTATCATATCAGATTCAAGACACGCCCTTTTCGTGGAATATTCCTGCCTCTGTGCCGGACGTGCTCAGCTTCTCAGAGGCCTCAGCCCCGCCGGCCGCAGGGTGTCTGGCCCTGGACCCAGCGTCTCACCCACCTTCCTCCCTGCTGGAACCAGGGCCAATGCAACTCCTGTCCTGGAGAAACACAATGGTGCCACCAAGGACGTATCAGGGGTCCCAGATGGGCTCCAGTAACCGCAGGAACATACACAGTTCTGAGGATGCTAAAACTTCAAGAAGGACCCACAGCGTAAAGAGCATTTTCAGCAAGATTGTGAAAGCCGGAAGGAAAAGCTAGAGCCCGTGGCCATGAAGACTTTGAGGCCGAGTGAGTAGAGACCAGTCATCACCAATCAGGCAGCTCGGCCCCACCCCGGCGCGATGTGTTTCTGTGCATGCACACTTTGATTGTAGGTCTTTTCTAGAACCAACGGACAGCTGACCATTCCCCTCCTCTGGACTACCCAGTTCTCCTCCAACTGCAGCACACCCACGAAGCTCACTCAGCCCCTGTCAACCCCTGTCCCACCTGACCCTTACAGCGAGCCCGGGGGATGCGAAGTCAGGGCTGACCTTTCCCCACCGGAGCCACAGAGTTGCCAGGAGGGCGGTCAGAAGCGGCCCAGCGAACCCTGGGAACCAAACCAGAGAAGACCCTTTACAAGGTGGTCAGGGTCATAGGCACTCAAGAAAAACTCAGGCCGCTTGGAAAGGAGAAAACAGAGAAGGCCTTCAATGAATGGATCAGACTTCGTGCTGACCTGGTAAAGGGAGCAAGACTGTGTGTGTGGCTCCCGCCATCAGAGCCCAGTCCACGCCTGCAGGTCTGTCCCACGGCCAGCGCTGGCTCTCACCTGGCTTTGCATGAGGCTGCAGTGTTCCCATGTGGTGTGTGGCGGGGCTGGGGAGGGTTGGGTAGGGTTGGGTGGGGACTGAGCCCAGGCAGAAAGGGCAAAGGCCTCGAATTCCAAAGGAAGAGCCTTAGGAGGACACATCCACCCTACCCTTCCCGCAGCAGCCCTTTGGGCAATGTAGCAGGCGGTCCCCCGGGAGAGCCCTGCCTCCTCCCGGCCTTCCTGTGTTCCAGGCTGTTCTCCCTTTTCCAGCTCTTGCTCCCCGTCCAGGCTCCAGGAACCCCCTGTTTGGACACTATGCTGGTGGCTGACCAGGCAACTTGGAATCAGAAGACAAAGCGGGGGAGGGAACCCATGGGAAACAAACACCTAGTGGCATCGCCCCGTGCCAGGCACTCTGCTAGTTCATCCTTCCCGAGGGAAGATCACAGCACGTCCGTGGCAGAGGGAGAACACCCACAGTCCACTTGGCAACGCCCGCTGGCCCCTGCCCAGCCCAGGCCTGCCTTCCTGGCTGCTGAACGCACCTCATGAAGCTGCTCTAATCGTCGGTGTGGGTTCCTGCCCAGAAGGGGTGTCTGATCTTGTCGTGGCCAGTGTTTCTGCATAAGGGGACCTGGTACACTTTTATAGGAACCCAGTGGTTCCCTGGGGCCAGACTCTAATGCTGTCCAGATGCAGAAAAACAGAAGGGCCATTCAGAAACAACCGAAATATCAACACACTTTGAAAGCGGTCTGTTAGCACTTGCCATAAGCACAATAAACAAAACAATGAAACCATCAGAAAGTACCGTGAGACAGTCAGGCTTTAGGAACTTGGCTTTGATGGCTCAGAAAAGCAAAGAGAGGGGGGCAGAACCAGTTCCCACTTGGGCTGAGGCTTGTTTGTTCTGCTTATCTGAAGTCAGAGCTCACAATCCTCACCATGATGAAAGAACCTAGAAGTTTCTCCTTTGCAACTGGCCCCTGGGCGGCCTTCCGGAAGCGGTCAGTTTCTGCAAGTGGCCCATGAAACTCATTCTATAAAGCCGCTCCCATCCCTTGAAAGCCCCTTGTTCCCTCTGTGTTCCCAGCACAGGAAACCATGTGCCGGACTCCTTACGTGGGTGGGCGGGAGGGAGCAAGAGCCAGGCTGGTGGGAGGGGACCCTGGGCACAGTTTCGGTCAGAGTGAGATACCCTATCCCCAGGTGAGTCAGGGCCGGAACACAGGTTGGTCCTGCCTGAGGCCCCGCTACTGAGACATTTGTCCCTCTTTGGAGGGAGAGGCTGGGAGAGAAATGTCACCCAAGCACCTGGCAGACGCTACACAGTCTTCCACTTGGAGTTGGCGGAGCTGGGGCTGTGCTGTCCCCCGGGTGAAACGAGGCCGCCTGCTCACCGCACTCACTCAAGGTTATTTCCCACTGTCTCCACGGCCCCGGCTGCGCTGAACTCCCGCAGTGGGTGCCGGCCAGCTCATCTATCAAATTACCTGCCAGTGATTTAAGTCAGCTTAGTTGGTTTGGGTGCAGTCCTCCTGCATTTTGACTCTTAGTCAAGCAAAACAGGGGATTAACCAGAAGCGGGTGGGGGATCAGACGTGGCTGTCTGCTGGGGGACACGGGGGCACCGGAAGCCCGTGTTCCTGATGGCAGAGTGAGAACCTGGAGGCCTGAGACGTGGGCTCTAGCACTGCCCTGCTGTGGGACCCTAGGTCAGTGTCCTGCGCCCCCCTCCTAAAGCACACGTACACCCAGCTGGCCAGCCTGCTAAGCCCCATGGGTAGGTGACTCAGAAGATACTCCTTTCTCCCTTCCTAATTGAAAAAGGGGGGAAAAAAACCCACAGATGCCATTAGAACAAAGGTACTAAACATACCTAGATCAGGAACTCCCTGGTCTCTGCTCCAGGCCTGAAGCTCGCAGTCTAGGCAGCCGTAATCCTCTTCCTTCGCTGCAAAACGCAAGCAGAATCTGCCAGTTCTGTCCAAACCCAGCAGTCACCTTGGAACGGATTGTTGCCGATTCAGCAACCACGGGTAAAAATCCCTTGTGGCAATCGCTGTCCTTTAATTAACTCAAATATCTAAACAGGTGGCAATAAACTTGGGACCAAAGCCTCAGTTTCCCCAGATGCCTTCCCATCCCTTGTGGATGCAGCCCCTGGCACTGAAGCCCACCCCTCCACTCACACCTTGCCGGGCCAGGGCCAGAGCAGCAAACCCAGGAGGCTCAGCCTTGGATACCTTCCAGAGCGGCCTCTTTTTCGCTGATGGGCCTCCTGGGGTGTAGACAGGACGTGGATTTTTGGAGTTAGAGAACCCTGTGACTCAAACCCCATCTTTAGACTGCACGAGCTGCTCGCCTAGTGGCAGCCAATTCATATGACTGCTGTAAGGACTAAAAGCGATCGTGTTTCGCGAGGACCCGTGCACAGCCCAGCACAGAGTATGTGCAGTAACTATGAGCTACCTCATCCTCATCTCCACCCACGCCGGCTGTCAATCAATCCATCCATACCAGGTATTTGTCGGATGCCAGTTAAGCGCCCAGCACCGTGGGAGTTCAAAGGATACGGCTACATATGCCGAGGTCGCTGCCTTGAGGGAGCTCCCAGGATAGTGGAGAAAATGAGCAGATCATTTGAACAGAGCGAGGAGATGCTTCAACCCAGAGACAAAGAGTAACGGGCCTTCATGGTCACCCACTTGGTACCACTTCTTCCTGGCTGGATGACCTTGATCAATGACTTAGCCCTTTTCAGTCTTGGTTTCCCTGTAAAATGAGGAAAATAACATCTGTCTCATAGGACTGTTGTAAGGATTAAAGTAAATAATTAAATTAAATTAATAATTAATAAATTAAATTAATAATTAAATAATTTAATTGAATGAATATGGCCCTTATCAGCTGTATAACCTCATATGTAAAATATGGATAATAATTGACCTACCTTACAGGGATGTTATGGAGATTAAATCTGTTAATACACAGAAAGCTTTTCAAATAGGGTTATGTACGTGTTAGCTATTAGTACCCTCTAGAATGTAAGCTCCCCAGGGGAAGGATTTGGGTGTGTTTCATGCACAGATACATTCCCAATAGAACAGGGCCTGGTAGATAGTACATAAATATTAGTCAAGTAAATGAATGAATTGTTGAATACCATAAGAGGACAGAGCCATTCCAGGAAGGCTTCCTGGAGGAGGTGATGCAGAAAGGTGAGGAGGGGTCATCCATGCCGGCCGGGTGGGGAGGGACATGCCTGCAAGGAGCCAGCACAGGAAGGGCACAGGCAGGAAAGAGCATGATGTCGCAGGAAACCTCGAGCAATCTGGGATTTCAGGCAGAAGCAGGAGGTGGAGGCTCTCTCCCAGAAGGTCCGGTGATTGAGTACAACCTGGAAAATGTATGCAAAAGAAATGCAAACATTTGAAACAAACGACTTCCACCAGCCCCTCTGAAGGCCTCCAAGTCTCTGGGCCTGATCCAAGAGAGCTACAGAAATAGCATTTCCCATGAGCCCTTCACCTCTGGGGAGCGTCCCATCACATGGGACCCTGACGCATGTGTCTGCAAGATTTCCAGCCCACTTGGAGAGCCAGGCAACCATGCCTGTGAACTCTGACCCCATCAATCCCTGCAGGGGCTGGGGAAGCATTTACATCTTCAAAGGTCCTGGTAAATGTTAGCCAGCCCCTTCCCCGCCCCCAACCCCTACTACCTCCCCTCCGGGCCACCGGGGGTCAGGGACTAGGGTCGCACGTGGCCAGGCCCTGTGTCTCACCCACGGAGTCATCCCTCCCTGCCGCACCCCTTCCCCTCCCCACACACACTGGGGCCTGGAGCTGGGAAGACATCAGCCGGCAGAGAAGAGACAGGGGCCCCGTGAGGAAGGCCCAGGACACTGTCTAAGGGGCCTTTAGACACACAGGCGCCCAGGTCTGCTGCCCCAGATGAGTGCTGGGCTCTGCATCAGGCTGGGGAGCGGGACAGACCCCTAGACCAGGGTCAGCTCGAGTGACTGCCCCACCAAGCAGGTTTCAGCGACCTCTCCCTGACCCCAGCAAGCTCCAGTCCTCCCTCTGTCTCCTGGAGGCAGGGGGACCTGTTAACTTTCACCAGACTCCTTTGACATGGAGGCTACTAAGAACCGGGGTGGGAGATCCGCTCCTGTGTCGGAGCGCAGGGCAGCCCTCCTGCCTCAACTGCTCCAGCCAGCCCTGGAGCCCCAGGCCAGAATGCGTGAGGACGAGGATCCGGGCCCAGAAAGGCAAAGGGACGCCCAGGCCCCTGGGACCACCACACCTGCCACTGGCATGGGCCCCACCCCTCAGATGGCTCTCGTGACATTGTGGCCTCCGCTCACAGCCATGAGCAGGGCTGTCCTGCCGTGTGACAGATGAGCATGTAAGAGTATCCTCCCCAAAGGCAGAGCCTTGCCATGCAGAGCTAGGACTGGAACCCCAAAGTTGGTGGCTCTGAGCTGCCACCGTGGACCCGTGCCCTTTTGGGGACTGTTGCCAGCCAGTGCTGGCAAAAGGGGCTGGGAAAGAAGCCCGGTGGCCCCCCCAGGCCGGGCCTCCCTGCCCACTCTCTGTCCCTGCGCTGCAGCAGAGATCCCACGGCCCCTCCCTGAGGGGCGCAGGCACAGGCAGGCTTAGCAGAGGCAGGCCTGTCGCCTCAGCAATGCCCCAGTCATGAGCTGTGTGGCCTGGGAAAATCGCACACCCTCTCTGTGCCTCGGTTTCCCCTCTGCGAAACAGAGCGGGGAGAAGGTCTCTAAGATCCCTTCCAGTTCCACCCTCTCTGATTCCAAGGTTTCTCTGCCTCCAGCTGCTTCGACCCACAACCCCCCTTAGAATCCCTGCCAGATTCTTCTGCTCTTACCACAGGACTTTATAGCCAGGGGGATCATCCCCCATAATCCCTTTATTTAAGAAATGAGAGAGCGAGCGATTCCCCAGCGACAACCTTGAGTGAGATGCCCGAGGGCTGCGCCAGGCCTGGGACCTGGGTCTCCCAGCACTTTACTCTCTCTGCTGCGCCAGCCCTGGCTCGGAACCCAGGGAAGCCGCCGCCTCCGAGGGTGCAGGCCACATTCTTTGCCTGGCATCCAGGACCTACCTGCCCACAGCCTGTGCTCTAACTGCCCCCGGGGCCACCTCCCTCTTTAGCAGATGTGTTGGCTGGCCCCAGCAAGGCCAGGCTCAGGCGGGAGGGCTCTGCACAGCTCTGCCCAACTCTCCCCTCTCCAAAGCACCCTCTCCCCCAGCCACCCCCTCGTCCAGCTCGTCACTTCAGCTCTCCCCCGACCTCGAGTGTGCCACCTCCCTGCCTCCCCTGCACGCACTCGGGCCATGCAGCCAGCGCACTTGTTCAGAGCCAGACGTGGCACCTGGCACCTGGCACCCTGCCCCACACCGGCCCACGTGGTCTCCCCATGCCTCAGTTTCCTCTTATAAAAAGGGAGGATAAGAGGATCTGCCACCCCAGCCAGGCAGTGCCAGGATTACCTCTGTAAATACATGCGATTCCTTAAAACGCTGCCTGGCACGGAATATATGTGTGTGTGTTACGCTCTGTGCATACATTTTTCCAGTTGGACTATAAGTTTCTCTGAGTGCAAATATAATGATAACTTGGTAACTTCTAGAACTGTGGTGATACAGGTCACAACAGAGGCATTCAGAACTAGATAAACAGGGGTGACTCAAGCTGGGGTGAACTGGCTTGTGACCCGAATGCCGCCCATCAGAGTGGTCGCGGGAGCTGGGAACGGCACCCCGTCTCCCTCCAGGGCATTCCCCAAACCATGCAGGTTCCCCTCAAAATTCCGAGTGCCCTTCCCTTCTCCTGCCTCCAGCAGAGGCCCCAAGTCCTGTTGGTTCCCCCGTCCCCTGCAGCCCCCCACAGACAAAACGCTTGCAGGTGATTGATGATGACAGTGACCCACCACTGACCCCTCAACCCGTCCACTGCGGCCCATGGGGTGCTCAGGCCGCAGCCAGCACCACCGTTTGAACTGCAGACGCCCCCCTGGCGGGTTTTCTTCCACGTGTGAAGTGGAACCTTTGATGCGAGCCCTCCCCAGTTCTCCCCAGGTCTGGGTCCTGCAATCGCTGGAAGGACTAAATTTGATAATGTTACATATAAATATGCTTTTGGCACCATATTGGCACATCATAATCACTCAGTGAATGCCAGCCGCGGTGAGGAGGAGGAGGAGGAGGAAGAGATCATATTAATAATAACGGGAAGGCAAAGGGGTGTCTGCGAGGACCAACTTTGGCTCTATTCTGCTCTCCTTCTTCCTGTTACAATGGCCTGTTTGATCGTCCTTCCCCTAGAATGGGGGACATCCCAAGCATCGTCCTTTTTCCTTTTATATACACGTACACACACATGTGCACACACATGTGCACACATGCACATGCTTATACACATATGTACATGTGCACATATGCGCATATACACACATATACACGTATGTGCTCGCATGCACACACACACACACACACACACCCCATCCTATCCACAGCTTTTTATGCAGCTTTCCCTCTGCCCAGAGCTTCTCTCGCTGACTCTCCGGGACACGCCAGCCCCTGGGGCTGTCTCCTTGCTTCTCAGCACCGTTGGTCATTCAGGGTATTTGCTGACCGGGCTCACGTTCCCTACGGCTGAGCTGCCAGGGACTTGCTCTCCTTACAAAAAAAAAAAAATCTGTTTCCACTAAACCATTGAGTATGTCACATGTCATCATTTTAAACCCACTTATTTACTCGTTTTCTTCAGTTTATTTGCCCAGTCCTCAAAAACCATTTGGTTGATGTGACTTCCCGTAAGTGCACGTCGGGCCGGCGGAGAAGCATGGAGCCCTGTGCGCGAGGAGACGCGCGGCCGGGCCACCGCCGGCTCCACACAGGCAGCAGACGGAAAGAACCCGAGCCCCTGCGTGTCTAACCAGATCTCGGTGCGGTGAGGCCGGCCATCGGCAGCCACCTGGAGAGGGGTTGCACACAGGTCTGAGGCCGATTCAGCCAACAGAGACGACGAAGGCTCCGGCACCACGCAGGGACCCAAGGAAGAGAGTCAGAGACACACGAGTGTCCTCATTCCTCATCCACCTGAGGCCACTTACAGTGGGTGACACTGTGCTCCCGAGGAGGGGCGGGCGACTGGAGCGAGCAGGACAGTAGAATAGGTGTGTGCGCTACCGACAGGAAAGGAGGTCCGACCTCCCTCAG
>RJWJ010001982.1:0-112208 GCA_004363605.1 Indri indri
AAAAAATATTTTTAATTTCTTTTTATGGAAAAGGAAGAATTCTGCACTTTATTTCTTTACTCTAACTCCCCTCTTACTCTTGCCTAGTTTCTGTTTTATTTGTAACAGATGATCGTTTTGTCTTTTACATTTATATTTGTGAACAATGTTACCAGTTAGCCTTTCCTCTAACAGTTTATTCCTCACTGCCAGTCCTTTAAACTTCAACTTCCTGAACCTGGATTGATTTTGATCAATTTTTAGCATTCCCTAAGCTTTAGGTACTATATTAATATACTTAACAAAATTTCTATATAATTTAAATCTTAACATTAGAAATGAATCACTAAATAAGAGTTCTCAGGTCAATTTTTTCTCACTTAGAGAAAAGGGCTACTAGAGAAATAGGACTTAACTTGTTTTTAATCACTGGGATGTTCACATTTCTTATCTTTCCAATTTAAAAGACACCCAGTTATGTCTAGGTTTGGATCTCTGTTCATGAATTCCACTTGGGATACTATGAATATTCTCATTGCTAAAATTCGCTTTTTTTAAAATGATGTTCTACTAGAACATCTTTAATGACTGCTTCTATTCCAATTACTTCTTTAGAAATATCAATTATGCAAACATTGGATCTCAACTTATCCTTTGTAAATTAATGGGCTCCAAACTCAGTTGTACCATCTATGTTTTCTTCTCCACATCAGTTATTTCAAAGCTCCTCTGCTCTCCTCAAAACTTGAGTCAAATCCAGCCTGCTGCCTGCTTTGTAAATAGTTGTAATGAAACATGGCCACAATCATTTTTTTGTGTACTGGCTATGGTTACTTTCATGCTACAATAGCACGGTTAAGTAGGTGGGGCAGAGAATGGCCAGCAAAGGGTGAAATATTTACTATCTAGTCCTTCACAAAATTAAGTTTCCCGACCCCTGCTCTGAACCTATCACCCACCCCCTTTGATCTGAATAGATGACTTCACAAGGAATACAATGCACATAATATCAACTATCAACTTTCAGGCAAAACAAAAGGTACAAATTTGATTCTGCATTCACGCATTTCGCCCCCTCATGTTAACGTTAAGGGGCAATTTCCCTGTCTGGCATTCGATTCTGTTCTTCTTCTCCAGCTAGGACCTCAGTAATTCTATCTGTATTCTATTTTCTGACTCATTATCACCTTAAAATACTGACACTACTCCCACCAAGAGGGAAAACAAATTAAAATAAGAAACCCTACTCTAAACCTGACCCTACACCTACGGTTTCCCCCTTGCGTTCCTCACCAAACATCCCATGCTCTATACCTGGACCATCCATTTCCTCACTCCAATACTACTTCTTTCCCCTTTCCAAAGACTCCTTTCATTTCCTCTTTGAAATACCTAATTTATATTTTAACTTCATATTGGGCTGCTCAGCATCATGTGACACTGTTGGCCATGTCTGTTCAAACGTCCTTTTTGCCAACCACCGAGAGGGACACTTTTCTGATTTTTATCTCTTTATGCATCCTCTTTTACAGGCTCCTCTTAGTCTCCTTGTCCCCCGTTTCTGTCCTGAGCTGCCTTCACTTCCGCCTACAGATTATCATTTGTATACTGATGATTCCTGACTTTATAACAGAGTACACTCATATTTAAGATTCACATACTCAACCAGAATGCACTATAGCAACCTTTAGCTTAAGCTCCACAGGCTCCAAATCGAAATGGATTTTTTCCCCTCGGAACTGCTCCTACTCTTGTGATTACTGTGTCAGTGAATGGTACTACCCTCCACCCAGCTACCCAAATGCAAAAGCTGGCTGTCACTCTTGCCTCCCCTCTCTCCCTTCTACCATACACAATTTATTCCCACGTCCTTTCAATATTTCCTCTCAAATCTCCCCTTTTCTCTATCCCAATGTTCCTAGCCTAGCACAGAGCACTAGCATCCTTCACCTCTTTAAAGGATCTCCCTATCCTCTCCTCTGGCCCCTTCCAAACCATGTACAGATTGATAGATTGTTGATGATCATGATATACCCCCATTTGAAATTCCTCTGTGCTCATAGGTTAAGTCAGACTCCCTTAATAAGGCCTGTAAAAAACCGCAACTCTGGCTTACTGGTATGTTAGTCTTCTCTCCCTTAACATAACTAGGAGATAGTTACGTTCAGTTTCATTCCCATAAATGTTCCGTATGAACCTTGGTCAACTTCTGAAACTCTACATGATGGGCTAGATGACACCCCCACTAAGCTGCCTCACTCCCATTCAATCTCGATTTAGACATCACTTCCTCAGGAAGGCTGCCTGAGACTTCCACCCCTACCCCAGACTAGGTGGTCCTCTTGTATTCCTATCACATTTTTCACACAGTGTTATATAATTGTGCTTTCTCCAAGAAAACAGACTTTATGAAGACATAGGCTGTTTCTACTTTATCACTATAAACACAGTTCCATATAGAGCCAAGCATTCCATTTAATTGACAGAAATTAAACTGAATTATCCTTATTTTCATCTTTCCATTCTTGTCCTTGTGATCTAGGAGCATTTCTCAACCTTGTCTTCTACTGACTCAAATGTCTACCTTATCATTTCTGGTGCTTCTCAAATTTAATACATCTAACTTCACTACTCTTTTTCAATTGCATGCCATTTCATTTTTTTATCTTTCTTCAGTTTTCATAATAACCCTCATATTTTTTAACACTTTATAAAGTATACACTCTAAAAACTTTTTGCTTATGGCAGTGAATCTGTTTTACAGCAAAGTGAATATCAGAGTCCTCAGGGCACTTGTTGCTTTTATTGTGCTGCAATTGTTATTCATAAAGTCCACATTTTTTCTCCTTGTTTGTATCTATTAAGGCCTGGTTTGATTTTGAGCAAAGGGGTAAAGATACTATAGGAATTGTTTGGCTGTTACGTTACAGACTGGCACAAGACTGCACCTGAATCCTTTACTAGGAACCGGGGTGTGCGGGGGCGAAAGAGAGAGGGAGAAGTGGAAAGAAGCACAACAGGAATAACAAACCTTTTTGCCACCATCCACCAATGGTTATTCCAACAGGAATAACAAACCTTTTTGCACCAAATGCATGCAAACTCCTCTGGTACCCCCCTACTCAAAAAAAAAAATAATAATAATAAGGCAGCAACAACATATTATGTTTAAGATTTCTACCAATGTGCCTTGTACTAAAACAGTGATCAAAGCAAAAGCCACTCTTGGCCATCTCTTAGAAACAAATGATTTTTAGGTGGTAGGTGGAGGAGACAAAACATCCCAGCGGTATCAAAGGGGCTGGCTGCTGCAGAGGAGGTGGCAAAAGTTTACACGTAGTTCGTTAGTAACATTTAGAATGTGATCAAACACTTGTACTATTTAAAGTTTTTCCAACCCTTCTTTTATTATTTTAAAGTGAATTCAGTGTGTGTGTGTGTGTGCGAGGGGGAGAGAGAGAGAGAGGGAGTGTGTGTGTGTTGGGTACATAGAAGGTTTTCCATTATGGCTTTCTACTGCCATGTTGGCCGTAATTTTAAGGCACTGATTGTGTTACTGTCAGTAAATTGGTTCAGGAATATCCTGCCCCAAACCTGCTTTTTGATAGCAGCGAATTATCAAATTTTCTGTGATAACTGAAATTAAGAAGGAATAGGAGTGACAGGAAAAAATTGATCTCTTAAGTGTATGTAGCGTTAGAATAAGTCCCTCAATATTGATGGTATGCACACGTTAAAATAAATGAGTAATATATCAGTTAAGAAATAAGTCTTTAGTAGGTTACAAAATGTATTAGCTTCCCTAAGTAGAAAAGACAATTACTATGCATATTTATCATAACAAATACATGACTCTTTTGCAAAGCGTCACAGTAATCTAAAAAAGTTTGTATTTTTCAAATAAACATGAAATAAGACAATTAATTCTGAATAAGTAACAACTTTATTTTAACTCAATGTGTTGAAATGCAAAAAATATTTTCAGCAACAAGATACAAGTTGTTACGTATCTCATCATTGACATCAGCTGATTAAAAACAAACCTGAAAATTTCAATATAAGTTTTCATACATTTGAATCTTGAAAATCAATTTCCCCCATAATTTTTAAATAATTTTTGCAGAATTTTATTTTTAAAAATGGGACTCAATTTGTTTCTTCATTTTTAAAAACTGAATGCAAAATTTACTCGGTTACAATATACAATGATTAACAACAGAAAAAGATTTAAATATAAGAATTCCTTTTCAAACATAAAGTTCACATACTGCAAACAAGACACGGTGTGATTTCATTCCTAGTGAAGAGGAAGTCTTGCATATGGTAGGCACTCGATATTTTTCAACTGGACCTAAAATTTACATCATTCCATGAACACTTAAATAAAGTAGAGCTCATAATCTGTATAAAAAAGGTCTGTAAAATACTCTTATGTGTGCTGAAAGTGCTATCTTTACGATCTGAGAACACTAAAACAAACCCACTCACCCACCCACCTTCTTTTGCAAGAATACACTGAGTATTTTATCCATCAAAGAGCATGCACGTCCAAGTCAGAATAATTCACCTCTTCAAGTATACTTGGCTATGATCGAAGCTTGCTGAGTTGAATTTTCATAAAACTTAACTTACCAAACAAAGTCCCTGGTCCATTTTAGTAACACTGGGTAATACCTATGATCTACCAATTTTATAAAGAATTCTGCTTAGATTTTAAATTTAAGCATAAAACTTAAATAGGTAAATAAATTAATAAGTATCCTTTTGGCCATTTAAGCTTTTACTAAGATCTAGTTTAAAAATAAACCAATGGTGTTTATGACAACTGTTTAAGAGACTTTTGTTAATATTTTAAAACTTAATTTTATAATTGATGTCCTAAAAAGGCACTGTTTTCACATTTCATCATGCAGTAAATTGATATTTTTGAGAATTATTTCATGTCATCCATTGTCCCCCCAAATAAAGCACATTTAAATGAAATATTTCAACTAACCTGAACTTTCAACATTTAACTGGTTCCTATTTTCAGAAATTTACTCTTTTGAACATAACACACACAAAGCCCAAGCGAATACAGGTATACACACACACCCACACACACGTGTACACACACACCCACACACCACAAATGTAATTCATGCAAAGTTCTCCAATTACCATTTTAAGACAATGACACATGACTATTCAAGGAGGTAACATTGGCAAGCCATATTATGGCACCTTCATATTTGTGCTCCAAATATCAATACACGTTAAAATTAAAAAATGAAAAGGCACAAATAGAGCGTTTCTAAATCTTAGTCTAAAGAACAGTTATCCAATGATTATTTTTATAATACGTAATATTTAAAACCATTCACTACTTTCTACGGAAAAGCCCTGTTTAGGTGATAAAGGGAAAACAGGAACAGGCTGATAGTTTAAAAGGCTGGACAGAGTCTGTGTCCATTTTGAAAACAATGCATGTAGTTTAAAAATGGGGGGGGGGGGCTATTAGAGCACTTACATCAGAACACATTAAGTTTTTTATCATTGCTTCAAGAACCCACAATACCAAAAATATACATAATAAATAAAAAAATAAATCAACTACCATAGGATTTTGTTAGTACAATGGTAGGCATTATATTATCTGAAAAGTGGACATTTCTACAAAGATGGATATTCTTATAGCACAGTGTTTGACATTTTTGGTACAAAATGTGCTACCAAACTAAAAAAAAAAAAAAACAAACTTGATAATAAAATCCTTAAGATCTTCAATAAACACTAGAGTAAGTAAGAACAAGCTGAAATGTTCATTATATGGTATTACTGAAGTCACTATACAGATTCAAGCAGTGAATTAATTCACAATGTGCTGGTATGGTGTGCACTTGATATAAATGGATATATTAGTAATGTCATTTTTGACAGATGACAAACATAATTCTATAGCCTGAGGGAGTTTTTATTTTCTTATAAGACCCTGGCAAAATCTTAAGTTAAAAGTGTATATGTATGTATGTGTGTATGTGTATTTTTAAAATTGTACATTGTAAACTTAACAGGCTCAATCTTACGGTGAAGTTAAGGAAGTAAAATTTCTACTTCCCATAACACTTTACATAGGAAGAAGTCCATTCCCAGGTAAGAATCTTTCTTCTATCCCAAGGATTCTTCCAATTTCAAATTTAAGTTACCACAACAGTGACTCAAAGGTACACAGAAAGAAACAAAGATATCTGAAAATATGATCTTTTCAAACTGTAAAGTTTGCTGTAGATAACACTTATTTGACAGTGTTTGTTCGATGCAAATATGAATCATTCTTGATATATTAGAATTGCTTCAGTTAACACCTAAAAAGAGATAGCAAAAATAAAATCTATTCGAAAACCTCAAGCTTCATTTTCTTCCTTTTGTCCTGAATTCAGAAATTAAATAAACAAATTATAAAAATTTTAATCTGGAGAATAAAGTTATGCATTCAAACTTATAGGCATATGCATTTTTTTCCAGTGACCCATTTCTTCCCTTGTGGTCAAATATAAATGCTGTCTAAGAAGTACGTCGTCACTATCACAGTAAGTCAGACGTGGTGCCCTGACACTGATCGCTCCTGCTTCTCCGGGATGATGCACCCGAACAGACTTCCATTAGAAACACAACTATCCAACATTGAATGTGTGTATGTGTTTAAAGCTAAAATTCATTTATAATAAAGAACTGGCCCATGAAAAGCAGTTTATAAATAGTTTATCCTGTTCACATTATGCAGAATTTCAACATCATCCATAAAGTTAGTACAGCAACTCAAACACAAAGGGAAAACAAAGAGGTGGGGGGGGGGAGTTCATAGTGTGGCCTGACATAGTCTAAGGGTTCTCTCCTTTAGTATGCATCTCCCATAGGCAAATGATACCAGTTTATTGTTTGAAGGAGAGTACACTATCCAGGATTCATTTATTGTTCAGGTGCCTTTTCCAAAGTGTGATAAAGCAAGAGTAAATTCAATAATGAATTATCTGTAATCCAAACCAATTTAACCATAATCAAGGATATCTTTCTTATCTATTATCATAAACATCCCAGTTGCCTCCATCCATCTTAAAAAACTCTTTCAAAAGTTAAGACACAATTAATCATACCTTATTAATTCCCTCAAAAGCAAAAAAATATATGTGCCATTCAGCATACAAAAGTTACACATTAAAAGTACATATATATCTTTCTTAATTGGCCCACTCATTAAATTTACATTTGGTCATCTTTACTTTTAACAGAATTCTTCATATAAATGTAGGTCACTATAAATTTAAAAAAAATTCACTTCCACATAATACATGCTTTCTTCATGAAATCTAGACCTCAATCAGTTCTCAATCATTGTAAACTTGGATAAACCCATAGTTTGTTGGACAGTTAACATACATACAAACACCACAAATTTTACTAAAAATCTGGGCCAACTCATTGCATATTTGCCCCCTGAAATGAAAAATAAATTAGAATTGAAGCAGTGTATTGCCATAACTTACCTTGAAGGTAAGCAGGTTCTCCTATATTTATAGAAACTTAGACTGGAGACATTACTGGTAATCTCCAACAAGTGCTTTTAAGGAGAACCTAGTTTTAAACTTTGAGATAGCGTAGGACAATCCCTATAAAATTCATTTTTCTTTCTCAAAATAATGGAAGATCCTTTTGAAACTTATTATCTTCAGTTATCAACATTACTGCATTATGGAGCTAGTGCAATCCTGCATAGCCTTGGTCATAATGACAAGGCACAATAAAAAAATTAAAGTATTATATGAACAAGAGAAGTCATCGAAGATAATTTAAGGCCTTGAAGTGAATTAATCAGTCTAATTTAAAGCTGAAGAATAAACCATAAATTATCCACCTGAAATGTAAGCCATATGCTTTTTCAGCTTCTGTTCTGTGGACAAAATAACAGAAACAACTCTTGCTTATGGTTTGTGTATTAGAATCCTTCTGGACCTGGAGGAGTAAGAGTCAATTCCATTTTTCTACTGTTCATGGAAGATTCAGGACTGTTTTAGCCGTTTGCGTGGAATGCCAAGCTGCGGACACTGTGCAGACGCTAGTGCTCGGAAGGCTTCTGCTACTAAGTGAGGGTGAGACTGAATCATGGACTTCCACCCTGCTGTTTCCATTATGTCAGTTGCTTGGCTGAAAAATAAAATTAAGAGATGTTTACTAAAGAATACTTTTCAAAATGCATTGCTACATTGTCAATTTTTTTGATAAATTTGTCTATTTCAAAATGTTTGAACACTGTCTACCTCTCTTGTGTATTCGAACCATTTGACTTTATTAAAATATCATCTTTATCTGACTGGTATTTTCTGTTACAACTATTAAATTTTTCTGGAAGTTCTACTCCCCTGAAGTATGTGAAACTGGTCTCACCCATTGTTCCATTTCTGTACCAGCTGTTTCAAGAGCCCCTTTCTCTTCTTTTACCTACCTATTAAGGCAGGTTTTCTCTAAAGTTCAAACTTTTGCCCTCTATTCTTTTCTCTTAACATGCATTATTCATTCTACCTCAGCCACTCTTCGTAATTTTAACTATCATATTCAATGATAACTATTAGTTTGTTAAATCCTAGGCCTCCCAAAAGGTTTGTTTCCAACCACCTGCTCTTTTTACTTGGATGTGCCTCAAGACCCATATATTCAAGATTATCAGATAAGAACTCATCATCTGTCACCCAAGCCCCAATTTCTCCCCACACATTTCCAATTAGCTGAAGCTTCCACCATCACCCAGTGATTCAAGTTAAAAACCAGGGAAACATCCTGGACTCTGTCCTCTTCAATCGTCAAAACCCTAGCTTAAGGCTTGAAAGGCTTAAAAGATGTCTTGAATCTCTGGGTAAGGGACATAGCACCTCACATTTGGATTATTAAAACAGTTCTCTAAGTTGTCTTCTAGTCTCCTGCCCTGCTCCTCTCAAATCCAGGTTCCATAATGCTACCTTAGGAACACAAATATGACTGTATCATTCCCCTTTCTATTATTCCATATTGTCTATATCCAAGTCCTTTACAAAGAGGAAGATGGCTCCTTATGGTTGGTTCCCTACTTCCCCTCTCTAGCTTTCTACCTCCCACTTCCATGCTCTGGCATTTTATACTCTGACACAACTAGTTATTGTGCCCTATGGACAACACGCTCTCACTGAGCAATCAAATAATTGCTTAAGCAACAAATCTAGCTACCCATCCTTGCCTCCTCTCTTCTCTCCCTTATACCACCCACCATCCAAATAATATCCATATATTATAGATTCTCCCTTCAAAATATTTCTTATATACTTTCATTTCTCTCTAGTCACATAGTCACCAATCAAATTTAATTTCACTCATCTTCTGCCGGAACAACTCCAATAACTTTCCAACTGGTCTACCTGTATTTAACCTTGTTCCTCAGCTAATACTGTCACCCCAACCTCCCTAGAATCCATTCTCTATCCTGCATGTACAAAGATTGTTAAAAATGCAAACCTGATCAGGCTCCTCCTCAAGTGAAAACCCTTTATTGGACACCCATTACTCTTCAAATAACATCTAAAAGCCTAATGTTATTTTACATAGCCTTCCAAGATCTGACATCTGCCTGCTTTCTCCAACTGCTTGTCATTACCTACCCCCTCCCTCTCCTTCTCTCTCTCTTTTTCTATCTCTCTCTCACACACGCACTGTCTCTCACACGTCTGACACACACACACATTATATACTGCTTTTTCTCATCAACAATATTTTGCATATCCTTTTTCTGGGATACACTTTTCTTCCTCTCTTCCCTCTCCATCACCAGGGTAACTCCTACCAGTATTTCTGGCCTTTAGTTTTACAACAATTTCTTGAAAACGCTTTCTCTGACCCCTAGATTAGGTTAGGTCCCTTTGCTATATGCTTCTATGGATATGCTATACATTCTTTCTCACACTTTATTTCAATTGCCTGTTTAATCTGCTGCCAAACCGTTAACTCCATGAAGGCAAAGAAAAGATGTGTGCTGCTCACCACTATATTCACTATACTGAGTAAACTGCCTTGGGGACTTATTTGATAATAAAATATAAGTACCTGTCAAATGAATGATCAACTACTACTTTATTCTTCTATACTTTAGATCATGCTATACTTTCTGTCTGCAATGTTGGCTACTTCTTTCTTAGTTTTACTAACTCCTTTTACTGTTTTATGACTCACTTGGTCATCTCCTGAAAGCCATCCCTAAATTTCTAGGCTTATTCTTAGTCAAGTGCCTGTACATAGCCTCCTCTATCATATTACTTATTATATTATAATGAGTTGATATATAATCATATCTATCTCCACTAGATAAATTCCTGAAGAGCAAGATTTTCCCTCAAATTTTTTTTATGTGTAGCACCCTAGCATTGTGCTTGAGACACAATAGATACTAGGTTAATATTTATTGAACTAATAGTAGCTAATATCAATAAAGCAATTTTTGTAATTTGACAAACATCAAATTACCAGTGTGCCATTATGTTTAAAATTTCAACTAGCTGTTTAGAATCATATAGATACTTCTTCAGTTACTTCTTAATATACCTGAGCTTTTCATTTATTAATTCAATAATTAGCTACTGAATGTCTGTATATATAACACGTCTTCTCCAGGAAGTATAAAATAAGCTAATTTTTTTGACATTGAAAAAGGTATACAATGTAAAATATTTCCTTAATAGTAAAACTGGAGTTTGAAAGTGGCTCAGTACAAAGGATCACGAAATTGTCATTTGCTGCTAACACAGTATTTTTTAAATTCAAAATGTTTTTTTTTCTAGGATCACATACCATAATGAAATCATATTATCATATACTGACCAATATATAGGACAACCAATAATTTTAAAGTAATCATTACTTTTTACTTTCAGAAAACAAAATTCACAAAATTCAGAAATTTAGTTAACCAACTTTACATATATCAAAACAGACGAAAGCAATAGGAAATAAATAAGTCAACAAAATAATTTATTTTATTGTCTTTAACACAATTCTTTTTTTCATTTTCTTATATCAACTTTTGATAATTTGGGAAAATGGAATTTAAGGGTTTATAGGCAAAACTAATAAAAGGTAGATGCAAAATCTTCAACCTGCCAACACTTCCCTTTTTGATTTTAATTACAAAAAATAGAAAAGTCGCTAAAAATGGGAAGGGAAAAAAGTAGGGAATGACATATTCAGAAGATCCAGGCTTAGAAAGATATAGCAACTACCCAATTGTTATAGATTTACCAGGGAAAAGGAAAGGTCAAATTGCTACCACTTTTGGAATATTAGCCAGCTAGCCTAATACAGCATATGATGCAAGCTACTTGGGCTAACCTAAGAAGCAGTGACTCAGCCTTCAAATGGAAATGCTTTTTAAGCAAATCTGAAAAGTACATTCCATATAGGATTAAATGACTATTTCTCACATTTTAATATTTTTATATATATATATATATATATATATTTTTTTTTTTTTTTTTGAGACAGGGCCTCACTATGTTGCCCAGACTGTTCTAGAACTCCTAGGCTCAAAGGATCCTCTCCTCTTAGCCTCCCAAGTAGCTGGGATTACAGGCATGTGCCACTGCAACTGGCTTTCCCGCATTTTTAGAAATGCTTTCTGAAGGGGTAGGGGCTAGATTGCTAGCAGTCCTTATAATACTTGGACTCAGCTATATATCACATGGCATATGTGCTTAAGAAATGAGAGCATTTATCACAGTTAGTATGAGAAGCTGATCTACAAAGGAGCATAGCCTTAGGAATCCACTAAGCAGTCAAATTTTTTTTTAAATAACTGGCAGTTTGCTTCATAAATTAACATCTGAATTCATACTTATTTTAAATGAACAAAAGGCTATGCAAACAATTCCATTTAAGCAGATCAACTTTAAGTCAGAAACTGATGTCATCTTACTTGCTGTTCCAGTTTTTCCCATCTTTACACCCAAGTTGTCGAAGTACACTGCACCTGCATTGAAGATTTAAACACACTTAACAAAAAAGTCCAGTGAAAAAATGTTGAAGGTGTCATACTCACTGAAATTATAAGCATAGCTTACCTATTTATAAAATCTATGGCTTGTGCTTTCAACTGTTCCGCACTGTGCAAATCTGCAAGGACAAGGGTATCAGCAACATTTTCTACTGAGAGGTTACTACACAAAGCTTCTTCACACATGACCTTCAGCCGTTCCAGTGCATACTATCCAAAAAGAAAACAACCGTTAAACATTTACTCCAACTAAGTTTCCAAATACAGGGTATATTTGTAACTTAGAAAATAAAGTTAAAGCAAATTATCTTTAACAAAGGTTATTTTAAAATTCTTTAAGTCATTGTTTTAACCTGATATAAAGAAAATATAAATGAACGCACTCTGGAGAAAGACTAGTTTTCTTTGGGGAATTTCAATTTGCATAACTGTAAAATAGAGGGTATTTTTAAAGTAGGGTTTATACTAAAAAAAACTACCTTATTACTCAATATTCCTAATGAGTATATTTCTCTTCTCTACTATTTCAAACTATATCACCCAATACAATGCAAGTTGTCACCACTCAGTCTTAAAGAATGAATTCATTATAAAGCTAAAAAAATCATATTCACAACCACTAAAAATTCTTACATTTATTAGTATATAGGCTATATAACATCTTTAGCAGATTTACTGAGGTATAATTGACATATGGTAAAGTACACATAAAGTTCACACTTTGAGAAGTTCATGCTCCCATAAAACCATCAGTTCAAGATATTAATAGTAAATATACCAATCATCCCCCAAAAGTTTCCTCCTACCCTTTTGTAATCTTTCCCTTTTACCCCACCCCATGCAATACCTCTGATATGCTTTCTATCACTATAGATTAATTGGCATTTTCTGGAGTTTTCTATAAAGGGAATCATACAATACATACTCATTTTTATCTGGCTCTAACATTCAGTATGATTGAGATTCATGCATGTCACTGCTTATGTAGCAAGTTCAATCCTTTTTATTCCATCATGTATAGATATATCACAATGTATTTATCCAGTCACCCGTTGCTGAACATTTGGTTTGTTTCCAGTTCTTAGCTATCACAAATAAAGCTTCCAGGAACATTCATGTACAAGTCTTCGCATATGCTTTCTTTTCTCTTGCCTAAAAAGCTAAAAGTGGACTCACTAGCTCACAGGTTAAGTTTATATTTAACTTTTTAAGAAACTGCCAAATGGTTTTCCAAAGTGGTTGTACCATTTTACTTTCCCATTAGCAGTATATGAAGGTCCTAATTCTTGCACAACCAACCTTGACAACACTTAATATAGTCTTTGTAATTTTAGCCATTAAATTGGTATATAGAAGTACCTCACGATGGTTTTAATTTACATTTTCCTAATGACTATATGTTGAATATCTTTTAATGTATTTCATTGACATTATTTCAGAAACTGCTGAAACATTCTGTCCATTTTTAGAAATAACATTTTCTTATAATTGAGTTTTCAGAGTTCTTTATACAGTCTGAATACAATAGTCAGATATATTCTCGATAAAAGTTGTTCCTTAGATTTGCACTGGGCAAATATTTTATTCTCCTATGTCTTTTGAAGAAAAATAGCTTAAAATTTTATTAAAGTTAATTTTATCATTTTTTGCTTTTATGGATCAGGTTTTTTGGTGTCAAAGCTAAGAAATCTTTGCCTGATCCACCATGACAAAGATTTTCTTTTAAGTTTTCTTTTAGAAGTTTTAAATTTTTAGGTTCACGATCCATTTTGTATTACTTTTTGTATACGGTGTGAGGTATGTATCAAAGTTCATTTTTTGCACATATGGGTATTCTACTATTCCTACACAATTTTGTTAAAGACTGTTCTTTCTCCAATGAATTGGCTTTGTACTTTTGTCAAAAATTAAATATCCACATATATTAATATGAGGGTCTATTTTTGTACTATTTCATTATTTGTCTATCTTGACACCAATACAACACTGTCTGAATAACTGAAGTCCTATAGTAAGTCTTGATATCAGGCAGTGTTAGTCCTTTAATCTTCTTTTCCAAAGTTATTTCATCATTCTATACCCTTGCACTTACATATACATTTTTATATGTAAATGTATATTTACATATAAAATGTATATTTTATATTTATACATATAATAAATAATAGAATGTATATTTTATTATTATATCTATGTACATATAAATGTATTTTTATTATATTTACATATAAAATATATGTCTAATCCTTGTCATCAGCTTGTCAACTTCTTAAAAAAAAATGCCGCTAGGATTTTGATATGGATATTTGATTATACTACCAATTTTAAAGAGAATCAACATTTTAACACTTTGAGACTTTCAATCCATAAACAAGATTTATCTTTCCACTTACTAGGTTTTCCTGAATTTCTTTTAGCATTATTTTGTAATTTTCAATATTAAACATCTTTTGTCAGATTTATGTCAATGTAGTTAATATTTTTGATGCTATTGTAAATGCTGTTTTTTAATTTAAATTTCTATTGAGATAGTTGTAGATTCAAGGAGTTTTACAAAATAATAGATCCATATATACTTGGTCCAGTTTCCATCAATGGTTACATTTTTCAGTGTGCATATACACATTGTGTGTATATACACACACAAGCACATAATCCATCTATCTACCTGCACATGTCTGTGTGCTTTATACATCAAATGTGCTTTTAGGATTGAGAACCACTGGTTTCGAGATTTTCTGGTATTTTTACTGTTTCACTAACTTTAAGAAATCACCATTACAAAAGGATATTATAAAATCGTTAACGTTTTTTTCTTTCTCTGTCATATTAAAAAATAAATCTATGAATATAGAGAATTAAATTACACAAAATACCCAATATTTTCTCATTCTGAAAAAGATCATGCACTATGCCTTAAAACTAAGAATATCTAAAAATTACAATAAATTATATATGCCATTGTGTGTGTTCTATAAAAGGAAATAAATGTACATTCAAAACTAATGAGGTTTCAGTTTAATCTCCCATGGGGGAAAGATTGCTTCCTCTTGGCCAAGATATTTTTACATTTTGTTGATTGTTTTAAAAAATCTCATTTCTGTATCACCCCACTATATGGTACTTCATAAAACTCCGAAGAGCCATCTCCACGAATAGCAGAAATTAATTCAATATTTCAAGTTATTTGGAGTTTTCATTTGATGATAGCTTTCTACATATATCAATCTTGAGGATATTTCTCAGCTCTTTAAGACCTAATTACTGGCCAGGCGCGGTGGCTCACGCATGTAATCCTAGCACTCTGGGAGGCCAAGGCAGGTGGATCCCTCAAGGTCAGGAGTTCGAGACCAGCCTGAGCAAGGGTGAGACCCCGTCTCTACTAAAAAAATAGAAAGAAATTAGCCGGGCATGGTGGTGCATGCCTGTAGTCCCAGCTACTTGGGAGGCTGAGGCAGAAGGATCGCTTGAGCCCAGGAGTTTGAGGTTGCTGTGAGCTGGGTTGATGCCATGTCACTCTAGCCCAGACAAGAGAGCAAGACTCTGTCTCAAAAAAAAAAAAAAAAAAAAAAACCTAATTACTTACTTTGTCTGCAGCTGCCAACAAGTTGTCAGCCATTTTGTCAAGGTTTGGTGCTTTCCCTGTGTAAACGAATCTCATCATTTCTTTAAATACCTCAGGGTCTAAATCATTTATTTCCACTCGATTCTGATATTGAAAACAACACACACAAAAAAATTAGAAAACATACACATACAAATGAACCAAAGTGAATCTCTGACACTAATTTAAAAGCCCCAAATCTACACTAAAATAGTTTATAACTCAAATACACATATGTAGATATTTCTAAAATCTAGGTAAGTAAATCTTCATTAAGGTAATTAGGCAAAGTGAAGTGAGCAAGTGTAAGAAGCAAGAAGCATATATTGCATGAGAGATGGGAACCATGACCAGCTGCAGAGCACATACCCTGATACTTGGACCAAGCCAAGTATGTGGGAATATAAGCCACCATGTGGGAATATAAGCCCGAATTTCCCAATAAAGAGTTTAAAAACAAACAAACAAAACCGTAGGCCAAACAAAATGCATCTGTGTTCAGTTTCTGACCTCTATCCTAAAGGATAATGGCTATTAACTTTTCCTTTGTTGAATTCCTAGGTCCTAAGACAATGCCTACAACCCTATGACTCTAACACTCTATTTCCAGCATTAAGCAAAAGGTAAGGCCAGGTACTTGAGACAATAAGAGAGCTCACTACCTCAGAAATCTCCCTTTTGCAAAAATGGCATGTATTATATACTGGCACTTCCTTGCTTACTTGAAACATACCAAGTCCAAAGAGGACTAGCGCTTTTTTATTTCTTTATCTTTGCATTTGGTTTCTCTCCTGAGATTAATGAAGCCAAATGTCTCACTCTAAACAAGAGCAAACTTTTCTGACCCTTTGCTGCCAGTAACATCTGAAATCACTGATGTCTCCCCACTTGGAAGTGATCAGAAGGCTGATCACAGCACCTCCCCTGACCAACCATCAGAGGAAGAAAGCAGCTATTTTATTGCAGTCTCTAGTTCTGCAGAAAGAATTAAGCTGGACCACATGAATAAACTCTGGAGTTGTCTAACTGGAGCCCTAAGGCTCACATGTTGTGCAACCAGCAGTGACTCAGCCTCTGATCTCTAATATAACTACATTTCGAGATGACAGGTGAAAGAGAATCATTTGTGGGAGCCAAATAGGTAATATCCTGATAACAGTTAGCATACAATAATGCTGATGTAATCTATGTCCATTGTGTTAAATCTAATAAATATCTCTTATCTTAGTAATCAAAAGAATGTAGATATTATTTTTGTTGCTAAAAAACAAATTCCAAAATCAACCCATAAAGGGGGGAATATACATCTTAACCAGAGACCTCTCAAATAGTTATGGACCAGAAGAGTCCTTTTGGATAATAACTACCCATTTATTTACCTACCAGAGGGGCATAAAAATAGCTGTTACTTGGAATATTCACTGAGCTACAAATACTGTTCTATTATAGAACACATTTCTTTCCTCATCTTTCTATTTGTTTCTAAAATTTTTCCCTACTTATCACAGTATGAAATTATGCACCATTGCTTTTAAAATATACATTACACTATTCTACATTTGTAGAAATTAAATATTAGCCTTTAAGCCATGTTTACCTTTTTGCTTTCTTCCATTTCATGTTCAAACATTGCATTAAAAACCGGGGATCGAGCTGTAATAAGATTAAGCATCATTATTTTACATATAAACTTATCTTAGAAAATGTACTATATTACCCCAAAATAGAAAGTACCTGCAAGCACAGATTTATGAGCTTTAAATTCTTGTCCTCTCACAAAGAAACTGCAATCTGTAAATCTTGTGTTTTCCCAGAGATTACCTAAATCTTCTGCTAGTCGACATTCAGGCACCTTCAAAGTATTTGTATTAGTATGTCCTGATATATTTACTGAATCTTGGACCACACTCACCTAATAAAAAAGGGACAGTAAGAGAAACATTTTCACAAAGTAATATCAATAATTAGTAAGTCTAAACTTAATTTTTTTATGTTTAAGATCATTTGGATAATTCAATGTATTCCTGATCAAAAATCCTATTATATGGGAAAAGAATTTAAGGATACAATTTAAAGGAGAAATATAATATAGAAAAAGCTAGAAACAATATAGATCTTTTTCAATAGTGACATTTTATATAAATAAATGGCCTATCAATTGATTGGAATGTTTGATTATTAAAGTAATTACAAAAAATAGTTCTCAACAGAAAAGCCACAATATGATGTAAATTCAAACAAAGAGAAGACATTTTTGTAAGGTAGAGGAAGAAATTCCTTTATCTTTTCATGCTTCAGACTCAGTAACATTTACATTTTACACTATGTACAATAAACATAGTATAAGGCTCTTAATAACTGTTTACAATATAAAAACAGTTTATAAAACTACAGTCTACGATATATAAATTGAAAATTTTTAAAGAGTTATTCCTATATGTTTCAACTCTAGTAGAATTGAGTTAAATACATAGTACAATTGATTTAAATTTTAAGGAACAAATATTCCCACAAAAGCAACTGCAATTATTAAAGTTCACAAAAATATCTATTTGTGCACTTTTTATCTATGAAATAATTAGTAAAGTTGGTATTACTACAGTACTTTTATGTAGATTCCAACATAATATGGATTAAATTATCTCCCATTAAAGATGCCTATATATTGAATAAATCCTAAAACACTATTGGTAAGTCTTGCTTGTATACCACCTTTAAGAAAAGGTATTCTACTATGTTATTGGAAATTTCATACTACATTTAATAAATTAAAGAAATAATATCTCAACTAGTAAAGCAAATGTTTCAGAGTAAATGAGCCTTTTAGAAAAACAATAAACAAAAAATGCTACGTTAGTTATCTATTGTTTTAAATTTGGGGGACATTTGCTATGAAACAATAGGCGCATTCACTTAAAAACATTTCATAAGGTTTTTATTAAATAAAAGTATAAATAAGGACACACATAAACAGAGTAAATTATGTAGAAAATATAAATTAAAAATGGGTAAATCAGACCAAACTACTAACATGTGAAACATCAAGTATAATAGTCCAGTTGTAAAATGTTTGGAGTATTAAGTCTTAGAAGTCCCAATTCACCCAGATATACAAACATATATCTCATGTGAATGGACACTTCCTAAGGAAAAATTTAAAAATCTTAATCTTTTAGAGAATATTTTTATTAATTACATTTCCCCCCTCAACTTGCGTGTTAACACTTTGAAATCATATGTGTCACAGAAATCATGAAATTCATCTTATTTTATAAAGAGATTTCAAAGTGAGACAAAGACAGGGTAAATCACACTGCTAGTTAGTAACAAAGGAAGATTAGATCTAAATCACCAGTCTCCTTTTTTTATGGATTTTTGTACAAAACAATATTTTGGTATTATTTAAAATTAGTAGTAAATTACTTTAACATTATGATCAAAAAGCAATCATCACAACACTCTTGTGAGATGTTTTTCTAAACAGGGGAGACATGATATTATGTACCTATATAAATGTACCAATAAAGGTTCTCCTATCCTATAGTTTTTAATCACTCAAATTATCTCTAAAATTTTAATAACTAAAAAGCAGAAAAAAAAATTCACTACTCCTTACCTGATTATAACCTAATGATATAGAAACCAAAAATCTGTTCAGTGACTTAAAGTATGCACTGGAGTTATAAAAATGTGATGATATAATTAATTTAGGAAAGGATTTCTTAAATTCTGTTTATTGCCTCTTAAGCTACTTCGAAATAATGTAATTAATGTAAAAATTTGGCAAAAAATCAGGTGATAAAAGAAAAAGTTAAAAAAAGACATTATCAGGCAGTTATTTATGTCATATTGGTATTTTGTATAAGCAATCATATTTCAGAAAAATTTGTATTACTGACGTGCCTATCTACATAGTATTATCACAGCAACCACTAATTTTAACTAAGACACATAATTAACGGTTCATATTCCAAAGAGTATTCAAGGGACCATTTATAGAGCAGAAATTAATGATCTAATTAAAAATTGATAGGAAATGAATTCTGATTTTCTTGATACCTATAATTTAAAAAAATGATAAAAATTTAGTTTTCTCTGTCACATATTCAAATATAGGTAATAAACACTCTTATTGAATGGAACCTAGAATAAAAAATTCAGGAAAAAGGCTGAGATTCTTTCCTGAGGTCAAATTTGCTCTTCTTTAAAAATTAAAAAAAGGAAAAGTACACAATACTCAAAATTGTCAAATGTTGCAAAGTAAAGCCTCAAACTCATTTGACATCCCTTTTTCATATTTGCTTTTGACTCAACCCTAAGAACATAATTGAGACTGAAGATGAACATCTGAGAGATCTAATCAATTCTGTGACTATACTGAAAATTTGAGTCTCCTCGAATGTGGAACTAAGGTAACTACTGGTTCCAATTTTTAAAAATCTGAATATTCCAGCTAATTCTAAAAGCCAGGAATATCCAAATCTGCACAGTACTAAAATTTTGACACTATAATCAACTGCCTAACCACCCCCACACTGGCTCTAAGGTGAGAAACTTTTAACAGTCCAATATCACGTTAGCTTCTAGAATAGAGGGTCTTAGACTTTTTTTTTACTTTCATAGAGAAGTGTCATTTTAAAAAATCTGGTGACAGAAATAGAATAGTCAATTTTTTATTTTGCCAAGGTTTTTTTTTTTAGAAAATAAAACCCAACTTCCACCCACTATCACAAGTAACAGAAGGGCTATCTGCCATGGTTTGAATGTGTCCCCCAAGGTTCTTATGTTGCAAATTTAATCCCAAATGCAACAGTGTTGAGAAGTGGGACCTTTCAGAGGTGATTAGGTCATGAGGGCTCTGCCCTCATAAATGGATTAATGCCTTTATTGAGAGAGTAGGTCTGTTAAAATGAGTTCTGATATTTTCTATACTGTAATGCAACAAAAAGGGCCTCACTAGATCCAGCCTCAACCATGGACTTCCCAGCCTCCAGAGCCATGAGCCAAAAAATTTCTGTTCTTTACAAATTACCCAATCTCAAGTATTCTGTTATAGCAACACAGAATGGTCTAAGACACTATCTTAGCAAAAGAAAAATAGGATGGGAAAAAAGATGTGTCCTTAAAAATAAGTTAGTTTAACTTTATGAAAATCTCATTATTGTATTTTATCTGTGCGTATGTATTTTTCTGTATATCACAGAATGGCATGGGTTTGTAGACTATTAGAGTATTTAAAATCTGTTGGATTGCAAAAGATGAATTAACATAACCAGTTTTTTATTTTTCCTACTTATTCCTCAATTCCTGTTTTCTATGCCACTTTGGGAGAGAAAGGGCAGAGCTGTTTACACTGCTAGAAATCTGTCTATGTCTGGCCACTCTGACCACTGTATGGAACTTTTAAGATTAAGCTATGTTTTGCCCAAAAAGGGTAGCCCCCAACTGCCTTACCTGTCTACAGCACCACTTGCAGGGGAGGGAGAGGAGGCAGTTTCTTTAGGTAGGGCAGTGCAATGCTTCCTCCTCTTCTGCAAGCAGTGCTGGAGATGCTGTAGAAGGAAGGGCATCTGTGAGAGGGATGGAAGAAATGATGGAGGGCATGAAGAATGTTGGTTAAAAGTACTTTTGCCCACCTATGCTAAATATGGTGCCCGGGTATAAAAGTCCACATCAGTTAAAAAAAAAAAAAAAATGTACACTTCAGGATCTAAAAATGAATCTGATCAATGCCAACTTAAAAATGCATGTCATGATGGGTTCTATTTTTAGGGGGTCAATAGTGTGTATAATCTAGCATATGGATACTAAGCATACTTCAAAAACACCTATCAAAAAAGGTCTTAAACTTAATTTCAGCCTTAATTCTGAATTTCTTGGTTGTCTAGGTTCCAGGACAATATACTTACAAAAATATCTGTAAACACTTTTTCAATCTAAAAAAAACCCTACTATTTTCTTAGAAGGTTCATTCACAAAAAAAAAAAAAAAAAATAGCCACGGTATTTTAAAAATTGGATTAGTCTTCAAGATCCTTTAAACTCTTAAGACGACATTTTTAAAAATTAATATGTTGAAAATTCTAGAAGATTCTACATTAGGGTGCTAAAATGTTAAATAGCATAACATATTTATTTAGAATACTACTTAGAGTATCTGCCCATTGGCAACAAATGCTTTAGTTTGTTTTTTTTTTCTAAATTATTTAATGATAAGCCTTGCTCAAGAGACTTGTGGTATGTGCTTTGTCAACCAAGTAATTGTATTCATAACAAATTCATCATACATTTCATTTAACTTGTCTAGCTGAAAATAAGATGCACTATATACTCTCCAGGACCATATTTCAATTATTCTTCTGACATAACATAATGTCATACAATTAGTTTGTAATCTTTCCAAGAAATTTTACATTTACTATAAAGAGATAAAAGCTAATTTAGTAGTAGTTAAGTAGTTATCATGTTTCCAAGAGACAATAATCTGCTGAAATATATTTAATCTTGAGTTTACTTTATCATAACCTTTTCAAACTGGTTTTCTCATGGAAATTATCAACTGCCTTAAACTTTTTAATAAAACTGTTATTGATGTATATTCTCTATAAACTATATTGTTAACATATCATCTGTGAATTGACGCCAAAGACATTCTTAAAAATTCATATAGGTAAAAGTACTTAACAGTAACAATGACAAAAGTAAATCCAAACCTCAAATTAAAACAAATCATAAGTATTGGCAGAAGCAATGCTAGCAACTTTCAAAATATATCATTTTATGTATATAAATATACTTCATAAGTTTGTCAACAGACATGGCCATATCTTAAAAACTTGAGAATTATTTCTTAAAATGCCATTTGATTAAACTAATCCAATTGCCTAAATAGTCAGAAAGCTTTCTAATCTTTTTCAGATATTTTGGATTCAAACTGATAAACTCTAAGAAATAATGTTTAATATGATCATTCTGAAAATTTTTAAAAAATTGACCATTTATGCAAAGTTATTAAGAAGATAATACTTAGAAATGTTCATATAAAGATATACACATCCATAGTCTTTTCAAGAGGAAGAAGGAGTTAGTATGTAGTAGCATAATTGTGCATACAATTTTTAGCTAGAGATATGACAAGATTTTTTCAGACTGGGCCATCATATTGATTTGTAAAACAATCTTGTCAGCTTTTTCTGATCAAGAATTTACAAATGAAACCTGATCGAATTATACCAATTACTTAATTTTTAAAGTATACCCAATATTAATCAAGTTTATACTTTTGCCATATCACTAAACGTAAGTAACCATGGAGTTCCTTAGAGTAAAAAATGTACCCACCTCACAAAATAATGTGAGCTTGTCATCTGGTAAAAGACCATTAGCTTCATCAAGCAAAAAATCCCTTCTAATGAATTTTTTAAAACCCCAGTCCTTCCCTTGCACAAATCGATATGCTCTTTGGCTTTCTGGTGGAAAACAGAACAGTAGTTTAAATAAAACAAGTATCCAAGAGACATGTTTCTTAAATGATAACCCAGTTAAATAAAATGTACAGAAATAGAAGTTGACCAATAAATGCCTTATAAAATTACAGATATTTGTGTTAATAAATAAAATATTATAAGAGTTAAGTTAGATAGAACAGATCAGTCCACATGGTTACTCAAATTTAGGCCATTGTCAATGAGCTGAATTTCAGACCTTCGAATCTCTTAAGTAGAAAAGCCAGATCAAATCTCATGGAGAAGGAAGAGATCTTTTTAACAACCTAGGCCCCAAAAGGCAATGAAATAGGATCAAAGTATGTTGGTAGAGGTATACTACTCATCGTCTAACATCAGAATCTGGTAAGAAACATACATCTCGTTTCCCACTTCTCCCTATAAAAATGGATGCTCTAAGTCATTAAGACATCTTTTAAGCTTTTGTGGCACATCCATCCCACTGATTTAAGTTTTACTCAACTAAGAAAAATCCATTAACTGGTAAAAAAGCTAAATGAAATCCTTTATCATTCCTAAGTCTCTGGACATAATCCCCTCTCCCCTAAAAAAATTTCCACTGAAGTCCAAAAGATGTTTTTGGTATAATTTGTGAAAGATTTAACAAATATCTGGATATCTGGAGTAAATGTTTCAAATGTCTAAGTTACTGTGCAACGACTATATACTATGAAATAAACAAGATCCTCTATAGAAAGTATTCACCATCTGTTATACAAAGAATAAAATGTGGAAAGAAAGCCAGTAATAAATCTAAATGAAGTACATTCCACTATCTTAAAGGTGAGACAATGTGAAAATATGCATTATTTTTGCAGTAAAAGTTATTACTTAAAAGCATGTGTGTGGAGGTTTTTTGTAATCAAGTTACTTGATTCTGTGATTCACTTCTAAAAAATATTTAAAATTTAACTTGGCAGTTCATGAGATATTTTCCTACTATGCGCAATGTACATTTCCTACAATACTGTTCTATTGTAAGCTCTGGGCTACAATATTTCAGCAGGCTATATATGTGAATCTTGGACTGAATTTAATGGGCCCTGAAACTAAGAAATAATTTTTGAATTTAACATGTCCTTTCAGTCAGTGTTTAGTCCATGGCTCAAAAAATTCCAGTGACAAAATATCAGGGCATTCCATCTCCTTCTCATTGTTCTTCAGATTTTATTACCTGGCAAAAAAGGCAAGAGAGAAGAGAAATGTTTCCTGAGCACCTATTATATATGCCAAGCACTGAACCAGGCACCTTGCCCAAACAGCAACTATTTTTCTAGGTGGATGTCATTTTAGGACATGAATAAGTTAAATTTTAATATCATTAACTACTTTTGCAAGTTTTAGTAAGTTTAAGACTTAGTAAAACAATTATAGCTCTACACTGGAATTACAAATTAAATAATGGCCAAATTAAATGATTTAGGTTAAGCAGATTTTACTTAAAAAAAAAACAAAACCCAACTTTTCTTGGTAAAGGTACAGAAGTCATAGCATATAGTTACACAGAGACTTCTACACTCAGTTTGCAAATCACTTACCCATTGCTTTTGTTTCTTCCCTTTTAGCATTCAGAAGGGAAAATTTGAATTTTGCTCGAACTTCACTTTTGGGGCAGCTGACTAAAAGCAAATATAAGGACAAGTAGTCTTTACTTTCATCATCTAATCCCTTTGGGTTTACCCTCAGGCACCTAAAATAGAACAATAAGCTCACATGGAGGAATACTTGAAGCATTCAAGAGAGAGGCAACACTAAAATCATTTGTTAATGTCAGAAACAACACTCCTGTCAATATCCCCACAGTTCTATACAATTCTCCATACTATTAGGAATGTGTTACCAATCTAATATAAAATTAGACTAATGCCCAATCAGGAACAACACTAATAACAATCAAACCATAAGAAGCTGATGATCACATCAAAAACAAAAAACAAAAATCCAAAGCACATAAAAATCTTACCATTTCATTTTGTCATTTGGGCCAGATGAAAATGTTGAACTTTTTAATACTTCACCCATCTCCTCTCGACAAAAACTGAAGTTATTAATGGTCCACATGTAGGAAAATTTTACTACTTTAACCTAAGGGATTCAGAAAACCACATTTATAATGATGACTCTTATGCTTTTAACTTGTCACATGTTAAACACTCTGTGATCCACTCTTCTAATACTTTTAATAACTATGCCAAAGTATTTCATAATAATGTTCTTAAAATACTATAAATTTTATAAGTGACATAAAGTAAGGCATTTTTAACAGCATGTACCTGTGTATAACACCAGCTTTCTGCTATAGGACCAGCAGACATATCTCCAAGTAGAGGTGGGGTGGGTTCTCGAGACATTGCCACTTTATTGCAGTCTTTTAGTATTTATGCAGTATCCTACACAGTTAAGTACTCTGCCTATAAAGAAAAGAAATTTGATTTATTGATCAAAAAGTTTGGTAGCATCAAGATGAAAGATATATTTAAACAGTCATAAAACAATTACTATCCTAAATTAGGTTATAAAGGAACACGTGAGAATTTTGAATCATTTTTAAGAAATGGAATCATAGGCCAGGCGTGGTGGCTCACGCCTGTAATCCTAGCACTCTGGGAGGCCGAGGCGGGTGGATTGTTTGAGCTCAGGAGTTCGAGACCAGCCTGAGCAAGAGCGAGACCCCGTCTCTATTAAAAAATAGAAAGAAATTAATTGGACAGCTAAAAATATGTGGAAAAAATTGGCCAGGCATGGTGGCACATGCCTGTAGTCCCAGCTACTCGGGAGGCTGAGGCAAGGAGGATCGTTTGAGCCCAGGAGTTTGAGGTTGCTGTGAGCCAGGCTGACGCCACGGCACTCACTCTAGCCAGGGCAACAGAGTGAGACTCTGTCTCAAAAAAAAAAAAAAAAAAAGAAATGGAATCATAAGCTTTTGTAACATATAATACTTGAAACCTAAACAAACAGTATTTATAGACAAGACATTATTTTGTCAAGACATGTTTTCCAAAATATCACAAATCAAAAAATAACATATAACTTAAGAGTAAGATCATAATCAGAAAATCACAAAGCATCACAGAAACTTAAAGACATCAATTAATATCTGACTCAGCTTCCTTCATCTTTTCATTGATATATTCATGAAAACAAAAAAGTCTGCAAAGTTAGAACTATAAATACTAGTCACTCATCTGTCAGACCCCAGAAGTTTTCACTGAGTAAAACACAGAATAGGATATAACAGGCAATGCTCTGTAAGAATTATACATAGATTTCCACACAAGTCTATATCTATCTCAGATGAACAGGTACTCTGAAAAGATTGCATCCCTATCAAAGTGTTTCTTACTGAGAGGTACTATATTATGAAATTTCTTCCTAGTTAGCTGTTCTTGTGCTACATCCATTTGGATGCATAAATTACTCCTCATAACCTAGCCAGGATATTAGTGACTTGATGATTTTGTCTTGCAACTTGGAAAGTCTATAAAAGAAAGAGGCAAAACCAGAATGAGCTAGGTAAGCAGTGTACTTTGCAGGGGCAAGAAAGTTTCAAGATTACATTATAACATAGGGACTCAAGTTTGAGAATCCTTTTTTTTCATTTAAGAATAATTAATAAGGGAAGAAAACCACATCCTACAGAAAAAACTACTAGGGAAAGGAAGGGGGGACTCCACCCAAAATGGAAAGGAAAATATTAGCTCTATCTTTATATTCCATTAAACATAGCATAAGATGAGCAAAGACTGAAGAAAGCTGCCTGAAAGACACACAGAAATAAAAAGAGCTACAAAAGATATGAAAACATTTAAAACTACAAATGAAGAAACACAGTAAAAATCTGTACTAGAAATAAGGAATACATTTAACACTGGGGGAAAAATCATATCGGTATAAAGATTTCCTAGAATCAGAGAAAAATTACTTTAAAAAAAGGTGACAGATATTGAAGACTGAGAACAAAACAGAAATACTCAACAGATTACTGCTCTGGAAGGGACTAAAACAAATGGAAGAGTAGTTATAAATCAACGATAACAGAAGAACACTCTCCTGAGCTGAATGAAGAACTTGATCTATATAGATGAGCTCCATAGTAACCAAAATAAGACACAACCACACACAGTTCTGTGAAACTCAAAAGAGAAAAAAAAGTTATAAGTATACACGTTCCTTTAAATGAACAAAAATCAAGCCTAAGGAAAACAATAATTACTGTAGAGTTCTAAGGGAAAAGACTCTATAGTATAAGAATTTTACACTATATCATGTTTTTGTTCATTTCCATATGTGCAAAATATGTATGCCACTCTCACTGCTATAGAGGAGGAGATAAATTCACTCAAGTTATTATATTTTCCAGCTAAAGATAGATGAATCAAAAGGAGAAACAAACACAAAAACCCCATGGAGAAGTTCTGATTTTTTACCACTTAACACATAGAACAAATCCATAATGTTTTGAAACTGAATGGACATGTCAAAAATAATTCTTAAAAGACTATGACAAAATAAATTAACTGACAAGTAAAACTATGAAATAACAGAGTTATTCTAAAGGCACAAAATCGGTGAGCTCAGGACATAGTTTTGAAACATATAAATGTAAAAAAGGAAGACATTCATCTGATTCTTATAATCAAGAAACAGCTGATTCGAATCAGCAGCCAAGTTTGGTGAAAAACCCCTCCAATTCATATGATACACATATTTACTAAGTAGCTACTATTTATAATACACTCTTCAAGCTCAGGAAACATGTTAGTGAAAAAATACACAACAGGTAAATAATTAAGCAGGGCAGGAAACCACAGTAAATAAAATTAAAAGCAAATAAAAGAAAAGTAGGATGGAGTAATTGCTATGCAAAGGCTGAAAATCCTTCAATTAGATAGTAAGGAGGCTACTTTAGATAGGGTAATCAGTTAAGGCTTTTCTGAAGAGTTAATATTTGAGTTGAGACCCAAAAGATTAAAAAAAAAAAAATAGCAGAAACAAGTCAAGGGAAGTGTTTGTAAGAGGAGAAAGCACAACAAGTGCAAATGCAGGAAAGAATTTGAGAATACTTCAGAAAGAGAAAGGCTTAGATGTGGTTGATGTTACTGAAGAATTTTAAGTAGGAGAAAAACAGTATAATTTATAGAGTAGTAAGATCAGAATGACAGCTTTTAGGGAATAATCTGGCAATAAAGGATGCGGAAGAATAAAGGTAGGAAAACAAATTAGGAGACTATTAAGAGTAGTCTGAGGAGAGAGAATGGTGACAGAATAATATGATATGCTGGTAGAGAAGGGGGAAGTGGTCCCATGGATTGAAGAAAATATCTTAAAATAGAATTTGTGAGGGCTTAAAATTAAAGGAAGGAGAAATCAAGGATAGGTCCTAGTTTGGGGTTTAAGCAACTGGGAATATGAGAATGCTATATACTAAGATGGGGAAAATAGGGACAACTATAGGAATTTGAGGGACCTGGGGTATTCAGTTTCAATGAAGTGATATAAGAAACATCAGAAAATACTTCAAATAGAACAATTTTTAAATAATCCTTTATAATTAGATTGTGTAATTTCCCTTTTCAGTGATGGAATCCATACTGTTGCACTGACCCAATTGCATTTACAACTCACATACAAAGTGAGTTCCTATCATGTGATGTAACTGCAGCACAACACAATTAGTTGGGGAATCAGCAAGGAAGCCAGGATGACAATATTGGGAATATTCTTAGAAGCACTTAAAAGTCAACAATTAGCTTTAAAGAAGTGAAGAAGAGTGATATTGCTTAAACAAGCAAGAATAGTGGTGATAAACGGAAGAAAATAAGAATGCCTTAAAGAAAAGTGTACACAATTCATTTTGTTTAATGTTCATTAAACATTACACATCGCCACTTTAAATAAGAATTATTCATTTCTACATAAAAAGTAGGTATTTCTCTTAAATACCTCCAGTTGGTATCGTCAATTACCTTCAAAAACTAGAAATGGTTATTCATTTACTTTATCTGAAAACAGCAGTATACAGATAGCCCCAACAGTTGAGATCACTAAGAGTACTGTCATTTTAAAAGATATTGGTAGCTTACCCCCAAATTTTAAGAACTTTACTGAGGTATAATATTTTGTTGTTGTTTTTGTTTTTTTATTTTATTTTATTTTTTTGGTCTTCCAGTGAGGACCAAAAAACGTGCTAGACAAATTCTAAAAGAGCTATAATACTTACTGAGGTATAATTTACGTGTAACAAAATTCACCTATCATAAAAGTACAAATCAATGATTTTTTAGTGACGTCATACAGTTCTGCACCAATCGGCACAATGTAATTTTAGAATACTTTCATCATTACAAATATTTCTTTCCACGCTAAGCCAAGGCACCCACTAATCTTTCCATAGTTATACCTTATTTACAAATTTCATGAAAATAGAATTGTACAATATGCAGTCTTATGTATGCCTTCTGCCTTTTTTCCTATGTTTGTTTCCTGTTTCTTTGCATGTCTCAATTTTTGGTTGAAAGCTGGACATTTTAGTTGATATACTATAATAATTCTGGATTCTTCTCTTCCATGGGTTGTTTTCTTTTTAATAAGTTGCCTATACTTAACTGCAGTTATTTGTCTCACCATATGGTGTGGCAGCTGATGTCTCTGTTTAGTTTTTTATTCTTTTTTTCCCCTGCTGGCTAGCTGTCCCCTTGCCTTCAAACTGAGTTTGGTACTTTTACCTGATAAATCCATAGGTTTATCACTACCTCCCCTCAGCCCCAAATCAAGTCTACTCCATCTGGCAGCAAAGCTGCTGGTTTTCCCAGCAATCCCCAGGCTAGCAATACTACCATTGTTGCATACTGAGCTGGGAGCAGAAATAGGTATAGAAATACGAATTGAATATTTCTTTTATTAAATAAATGTACTAAAAGAGTAATGATTATTAGATTATCTGTTAGGAAAATCTCTAGTAATATATGATAGGGCCTTGTCCTGGTCAATACTTTTTCCAGTGACTGATAAAATAAACCGTCATGACCAATCTCAAAAACAATAAACCAAGAAAAATATTTGCGATGCATATAGCACATAATGCTAATTTCCCTAATAAGTAAAGAATTTCTACAAATTAGAAAAAAGGCTTAACTGGGTGGCTCATGCCTGCAGTCCCAGCTATTTAGGAGGCTGAGGCAAAAGGATTGCCGGAGCCTAGGAGTTTGAGGCTACAGTGAGCTCATGTACTCTAGCCCTGGCAACAAAGCAAGACCCTATCTCAAAAAAACAAAGATAAAGTAAAAAATACAAATAATTCACAGGAAAGAAAATTTACTCATAATTGGAAGAATAAAAATTAAAACTAGATTAAGAAGCCACTTTTTACCTATCAGACTAGCAACAATCCAAAAGATCAGTGAGAGTATAAAAACAGTCACTCTCTGACATTCCTAGTGGGAATATAAATTGTAAAGTTGTTTAATAATCTCCTTCTTACTTTTTATGGTGAAATTTCTGGCAAAAGGGGATAAAATGATGCTAAAATATAAGCTATTAATTTTTATAAGTATAAAAATGCAAATGGTATTACTTGATGTCCACACGAACCATTCATATGGTTTCTGGCAACTAAGAGTGATTTCAAAACATTCAGAAAAAGGTGATGAGATGAACAAGCCAATTCACAAGAGAATAACCACAAAGGAAAGAAAACTTTAATGTCATTTGTAATCAATGAAATACAAAAAGAATCCATACCATGTTTCACTTATAGTATTATTAAAGATTATTTTAAACTGTCAACCCCTATAGCCAGCAAAATTGCAGAGAAGCAGACATAACTGTATTGGTGATTAGGCTTCTCTATAGAACAATTTTATAATTAGTATCAAAATAAATTCTTTGTCAGATTTGTCCTGTGAATTCACCCTAGGAAAGATATTATAATTGTGGAAAAAGATAATTATAAATCTAGTATGTTTTTGTAATATATTTACACATGGAAAACTGTGCAACCACTCCCTTAATGACAAGGAAAAGTTTTCAAGATATGTTGCATATAAAAAAAAATCAGGCAAGGAGTATGTCTAAAAGGATCTCACTTTTATAAATATAAATAGCATACGGAGTAAACAGAGGTACTGGTAATGAAGAATAAACTGCAGATGGATGCACTGAGTTGCACTTTGGAATTGCAGTGATAATGCCAATACATCTAAATATTAAGAGGCTATCTCAGGGTGAAGAGATTTTTTTTTTCTTATTTTTATTTATTTATATTTTCTAAATGTGTTATTTCAATTAATACAGAAATACAAGTCATTATTTTTAAAAGAAGTGAAAAGTATAGTTATTTTCAAACTCATATGGAACCACAGAAGATTCATAACATTGTGTGTGTGTGTGTGTGTGTGTGTTTTCCTGTCGAAGTAATAGATACTGGGGTGGTAGGTAACAGGAGATGGTACATCAAAGAAAACTTTAACCTTAAGTTTTTATAAGAAGATATCAGTGTAATTTAATACTAACAAAATACATAAATAAAAAATAAATTTTAAAAACCTGGAAGGTAAAGAAGAAAATGTCCTTTAATACCTCTATAGGAGCTGTTATCTTCCTCAAGTGTAACTAACAATATTAATTCACATATTAAAGCAAACTAAATAAAAACAAAGATTTTTGTTTTCTTTCCAGCTACTCCTTCAAAATGATACATTTATGGGATGGGAATGTGGAGAACTTTGGTGAACAGACTGCATTTGTGAGTACTTTATAAGATATTACATACCTTTGTTTACTCTTCAGTAATTCTGTGAGACGGGTGGTAATAATCCCATCTTAATGATGAGAAAAAAGATTTAGATAGTTTGGAAGTTTACTTGAGAAAGTGGTTGAACACAAATTTGCCTCTCTCCAAAGTCTATGCTCTTTCCATAGACTCATGCTGTCCTTCTGAATACTATAGAGCTGAAACAGACCTTACCTACCTGGTCCAATTCTTATTTTAAAGATGAGGACCAACATGAGAAAAATGGGCTAGAAAAGAAAAAATGATCTGTCCAAGTTCACATTGTTAGATAAATATTAGAACAAAGAACAAAGACAAAGATCTCCCAATGCCCATTTCAGTGCTATTTCTAGTATTCTATTTTTTTCCTTTTCTTTAAAAGAAAAAGAATAAGAAAAGTAGTAGACCATCAACTACCTAATGACATTCAGGCTTTCCTAATCTTGCTCTTACAGAAAAAACCTACAGAAGGAGAGGGCACAACCAAAATAAGATCTAGAGAATAACATGAGACAATCTAAGAACATCAACAAATGAATAAAAGGTTTCTTCTATATTCTATCATATAAACTTGTTTTAAAAATGTCAAGTGTGATGTTTCCTACTCTTACTTATTAAAGGGAAAGCAAGACTTAGTATTGGAATAAACACGTACAAGACTTTCTACTTTAACAAAATGTTTGTGTGCCACAATTAATATACATGTCATATAGACACACACAACTACCTAATTTTATTATTAAAAATTTCAAATATTCAGAAAACATATAAAGAATCATATGTCAAACAACCATGTACCCATCATCTTGGTGTATCCTACTACCATCAAATTTCCTCCCCATACCAGAAATAACCTATATCCTGAATTTGCTGGTTATCATACCAATGAATTTCTTCACATTCTTTCTACTTATCTGTGAATCCATAAACTATAGGGATGTGTGTGTGTGTGTGTGTGTGTGTGTGTGTATAGACATACATACAGGTAGAAGTTCACATATATGTAATAAAGCATATGCACACAGATGTCACCAAAAATGGTGGAGTAGAGACATTCAAAATTCCATCCTTCCTCAAGAGTAATGAATAAACTGGCAAAAACAGTCAGAATAAGCTTGTTGGAACTCTAGAACCTAATGAAAAAGTTACAGCCAGGGAATAATGAGGAAGTTACTGAATTTCAGTGAGACAGAGCTGTGGCATTTTAATGCACTGCTTACCATGGCCTCCTTCCCAGTTTGGTGGCGGCCATGATGTCATCAGCCTGCAGTCTTGGCATACAGTGCTGGAACCAGTGGGAGCAATATGGACCTTATTCTAAAAAAATTGTGGTTGTATGCTTTGACCAGTCTGTTAACTCCCTGAAAGACTAGCTCACAGACCAATGTCACCAGCCTTGGAGCTTTTCCAGGGTAGGAGACAGCATGATGGGCTCTGGCATTAATCAAAAGCATGAAGAGGTAAATGCATTAGCTATAGCCACCCAGAAAAGGAATAAGATTTGGCACAAGCAACAGCCAGACAGAAATGTTTGGGAAGGAGGAAGCTGGAAAGAAGATAAGTAGTGGAAAAAGGGCTCTGAAAACCTCTCACATGTACCAGGCAATCTAGAAAGCCATGTGCATGCTGAAAGTCAAACACATACTTGGAAAAGACATAAGAAGACCCTAAACTTTCAATTCTGCCCAACAGGTGCTAAGCCAACAGGAAGTGAAGACTAAGGCAGAGCTGTAAATGGCCTGGCTAAGCAACGAAGAAGTGTCCCAACAGAGAGCCAATCTGCAAAGACTGGAAGAGTATTTTTATGAAATTCATGTGTTTATGGAAATCAAAAACAGTTTGAAAGTGAAAGGAGGATGAAAAAAGATATTTCATGCAAATAACCAAAGAGAGCTGTGTGGCTATACAAGACAAAACAGACTAAGTCAAAAATTGTTACAAGAAACAAAGGACATTATATATTGATAAAAGGGTCAAATCATCAAGAAGATATAACAACTATGAACACACATGCACCAAACAACTGTGCCCTAAACTATATCCAGCAAAAACTAACAAAATTGAAGAGAGAATAGACAATTCTACAACAATACTTGGAAACATCAATACTTGACATTCAATAATGCATAGAAGAACGAAGAAGTAAATAAAGAAACAGAGGACTTGAACAAGAATACAAAACAACTAGACCTAATAGACATTTCATCCATCAACAGCAGTATACGCATTCTTTTCAAGTGCATGTGGAACATTCTCCAGGATAGACCATGTGCTGGGCCACAAAACAAGTCTCGGTAAATTTAAAAAGATTGAAATTATACAAAGTTTTTTCTCAGATTACAATGGAATGAAACTATAAACCAATAATGGAGGAAAAATTAGAATATTCATAAATATGTTGAAATTAACACATTCTTAAGCAACCAACACGCAAAAAAGAAATCACAAGAAAAATTACAAAATACTTGAAACAAAAAACAAGAACATAATATGCCAAAATTTATGAGATGCAGCCAAAGTAGTGCTCAGAGACAAATGAATAGCTGTCAACACCTGTATTTACAAGGAAGATCTCAAAAATCAATAAGCTACCTTTACATTTTAAGCAATTAAGGGGAAAAAAAGAGCAAACTAAACCCACAGTTTATAGAAGGGAGGAAATAACAAAAATTAGAGGGAAGATAAGGGAAATGGAGAACAGAAAAGCAATAGAAAGCATCAAAAGTTGGTTCTTTGAAAAGATCAAAAAAACTGACAAACCTTTAGCTGGACTGCCCAAGAAAAAAGAGAAAAAACTGACACAACTAAAATCAGAAATAAAAGAACATTACTACCAACCTTAGAGATAAAAAGTATGAGAAATTATTATGAATTATTGTATACCAACAAATTAGATAATCTCCTAGAATAGACAAATTCCTAGAAATACACAAACTACCAAAACTAACTCAAAAAGAAAAACAAAATGTGAACAGACTTACAACCAGTAAAGAGACTGAATCACTAATCAAAGAAACTTCTAGCATGTTATTAATAGCTTGAGGAGCTCCATGGACCCACTCCCCAGCAAAACTGGTGAAAATTCACAAAAAGAACCATTTAAAGTCTCTGGAAATCGTCCCAGAGGCTTAGAACAAATGAATAAACATTTATTCAAGAAAATTTACTAAAGGACTGGAAGAAAATTGAGAGACTGTGGTGTCAGAACCAGGACCTGCTACATCCTGACTCAGGGAGTCAGAAACTGCACTCCAAACTCGTGTAGCCAAGAGCACTGGGTTCCCTCTTCCAACAGGTCCCTGAGGGCTTCTTGGGAAAGTCATGGTGTCAACATCCTGCCTCTAGCTATCTATTGTTGCAGTTCCAGGCGACTGTAGCCCAGAGATGAAGGACTCCCTTTTTTCATCCAGTTGCCACTGGTGGGATGAAAGCTCTACTTTGTGCATGGTGCTGCTAGGGTACCAATTGCTGTTGTTCTTTCTGGTTTGTAAAATATGGGTTCCACACTGCCTCCCTCCAAACCCATCTACCAAGTGCTCAGCTTCTAGAGCAGAGATATCACTGAGAGAGAAATGCATCACTGTCCCCTTACTTCAAAGCCCTAGCTTGGAGATTTTGCCTGTGGGGAGAAGCGGGCCCTAAGCAGATAGCGCCTAATCTCTTCCCAGAGAAACTTACTTCATTTTCAAGGCAAGTATACTCTAAAAAACAGGGGAGGTTGTGGTGAAAGGGAAATGAGACTAGAAGAATCACTGGACATAAAGGCTAAGCTATAGGCCAGTTAATTTGCCAGAGAGAACCAGGAAAGGAGACAACTGGGAGGAGCCCACCTGGAGTCAGAAGAAATCTCAAGCACTGATTTAGGTAATTACCCCTTGAAAGGAAACCAAATTTGATTAGTCTAGTCTGTGGAACAATTTAAGCTGCAGGGCATTGTTGAAAACAACAGTATAATAAGCACTAGATTAGTGGACCCTAACAGTTGTGTGTGGTCAGGGAAAGAAACAGTCTAAGAGCCCTGCCAAACCACTGTCACACCGGGGTAACTATGAGAAAACCCAAGGCTGTTTTCCCTGAGGAGAAACAGAGAGAGGCCTGTTTCACTAAGTGAATGCATGTGTATGTGTGTGTGGGGGGGGGGAGGGGGGAGAGCTAAATGGACACCACCAAAATAGTCCATACTCAGGTAAGCAAGCAAGAAATGATAACATGCACTGGAAGAGAAAAACCGGCTCTAAGAACTTCTACGATGTATTATATAAAATGTCCAGTCTTGAATTAAAAAACTAAAAGGCATGCATAAAAGAAAGTATAATCTGTATGCTGGGGAAAAAGAGCAGGTAACAGAAACTATCTGTGATTGCAACTACATGTTGGATTTACCGGACAAAGCCTCTAAAGTAGCCATTTAAAAATTTGCTTAAAGAACTAAAGGAAACCATGATTAAAGAAATAGAGGAAGGGTATGATAACAATGTGACAAAACAAACAAACAAACAAACAACTAGAGAATATCAAGAAAGAGGTAGAGATTATTAAAAAAAAAGAATTAAATGGAAATTATGGAATTGAAAATTATAATAACTGAAATGAAAAATTCAGTAGAGTTCAATAGTAGATATGAATTGATGAAAGAATTAATGACAGATCAATAGAGATTATATAATCCACATAGAGAAATATTAAGAAAAATGAACAGTCTCAGAGAACTGTAGAACATTAAGCACACTGACATATACATAAAGGGAATACTTGAAGGCAAGTAGAGACAAAAGGAAGCAGAAAAAATAATTAAGAAATAATGGCTGAAGACTTCCCTATCAAAAAACAATAATATATACATTTGGAAAGCTCAATGAACTCCAAGTGCAAAGAAATGCACAAACAAACAGACCATAGTAAAAGTGCTAAAAGCCAAATAGAAGGAAAAAATATCAACTGGAATGGCTATAATTTAAAAAAATGGGAAATTACCAGACATGGCAAGGATGTAGAGAGAAATTGTAATGCTCAGCCATTGCTGGTGAAAATGTAAAAATGGTTCGGCCACTATGGAAAATAGTTGAGCATTTCTCAAAAAATTAAACATAGAATTACCATACCAGTATCGTACTCCTAGGTATGTATCCAAAGAACTGAAAACAGGTGAAAAAAAAACAAAACAAAAATATATTAATTGTAGTGCTATTCACAATAGCTAAAAGGTTACTGGCTAATAATCCATCCACTGACAGTAAATCCAAATGCCCACCAATGGATGAATGAATAAACAAGATGTGGTATATTCGAACAATGAAATATTATGTAGCCATAAAAAGAAATGAAGCATTGATGCATATCATGCTACAATATGGATGAACCTTGAAAATATTACACTAAGTGAAAGACGATAGACACAAAAGGCCACATATTGTATAATTTCATTTATATTAAATATATAGAACAGGCAGATCCACACATACAGAAAGCAAATTAGTGGTTCCCAGGGAGGGGGAAATAGGGAATAACTGGTTATGGGGATTCCTTTTGGAGTGACAGAAGTGTTCTGGAACTAGATGGCAGCGCTGGTTGCACGACACTGTGAATGTACAAAACACTACTAAATTGTACTTTCTAAATGGTAAAAATAATAAATCTTATGTTATATAAATTTTACCTTATTTAAAAAATGTATATATAATACATATTCATATATACATATATACATATTTATTTTGTGAATAAAAAGTAATGGGAGTAAGTACAGTCATCCCTTGGTATGCGTGGGAGATTGATACCAGGACCTTCATGGATACCAAAAATCCACAGATGCTCAAGTCTGTTATATAACATGGAGTAGTATTTGCATATGACCTATACATATCCTCCCATACACTTCAAATCATCTCTAGATTACTTAATACCTAATACAATGTAAATGCTATGTAAGTATTTGTTATACTGTATTTTTTTATTTGTACTATTTTTTATTGTTATTTTGTTTTTATGAGGTATCTTTTCCCCCAAATATTTTTGACCCACAGTTGGTTGAATCCACAAATGCAGAACCAGCAGATAGAGAGGGCCAACTGCATAAAGTTTCTTCCATAATTGTTGAGTCTAAAGTAGCCACTATTAAAGAAAATTACTAATCTGATTATTTTAATGAACCGAAAGAAAAACCATTAAGGTTCTTTCACAAATGTCTTCAATTGTGCAATATTTGTAGTGTGTTAGCTTATCAAGTTTCCAGACCTGTGGAATATATGAATTACCCAGCAAGGCAAGGTTTAAAAAAAAAATCACATGGTCTAAAGAATATTATCAAAATTCTATCCACTTGTAAAATGTGACTAATATGTTTATGAGCTATCTCTTTTGTACTGTCATCTACAATCAGCTCATTCTAGAAGGCAGCTTAATCAACTGCAATGGTAATCATATACCATTTTTGTTTATTAATTCTTCGACCAACAAATTGTAAATCACTCTACAACTGTGCAATACTACCACAGTTATGTTAAAAAGTCCTCTGGGGGCTCCAAAGATTTGGAGGAGGCATGGAGGTCCATGGCGAGCCCCAGGCCAGCCTGAGCTGTTCCTCGTCCGCCTGGGTCTGTTTGGGGGTCTTAGTGTCCAAGGAGCTGCTGACAGTGGGGAGCAACGTCCGCATAGGTAGGTATATGGGACAGGCTGCTCATCAACTCTCCTCAGCCTAATTCCAGAAAAACCTCCATTTTTCAAACAGTTCGGATAGAGAGGAGTCCCCATGGCACAGGCAAATGAAAAGCTAAGCAAAGAAATGGCAGCTGCACCACCTGGTCATTTCAATATTGAAAATATTGATGGGACTCTTGGAAGAGTTATAGAAATGGATGCGGCCTTGTTTTGAGATGAATCAGTCGGATTCAAAAGAAGAGGACAGTTTGGAAGAGAGTTCACAAGACAGTTCAGAGAACAGTTCAGAATCTGAGGATGAAGAAGACAGCATCTCTTATGAAGTCATCATAGATAACATTAAGCTTCCTAATTCTGAAGGTAGAAAAGGCAAGATTCAAGTTTTGGACAGTCCAGCAAGTAAAATAAAGAAATAGTGAAATAAATTATCTGAAAATAAAAAAAAAATAAAAAGTCCTCTGAACTGCTTCAGGAAGTTATAACAAAACACTGTCTGAGGTCAAAACAATTTTATATACATGATGATTATAATTACCTAATGAACAAAAAAGGAATTAATATGCAACTTAATATATAATGTTCAACAGTTTTGCTAAGACTATAGCAGGAAGAATAATTAGACTCTAGTAAACATTTATAAAGGTGATAAAAACAGTAATACATACATGATAAATTTCTTAAATCCCTTTGAATTAAGCATACGATGACTTCAGGGGAGTACAATAACATCTATTACGTGCTTACATTTATCATATACTCCAATGGACCCTGGAGTACAAAGATGAATAAAACACATTTCCTACCCTGGAGAAGATTATGATACAGGAGAGACTGACACACACTAAGATACTTTAAATGTGATAATATGAGACAGGAATGTACAGAGTGATGATGAAACATTTTCAGGAAAAGAAGGATGTCCTGAAGATATTCCCTGAACTGGATTCTATAGGAAATAGACAAAATTTACAGGAAGACCACAAACTGCACCATAGATTTTAATACCAGGGGTTCTACACTGAGACCAATGTGAATCATTGCTTTGCCATGAAGTCTGTGATCTTACAGATAGTGAGCCTTTCCTTTATCTATTAAATAATTATAGTACCTCATTCCCCTGTGGTTGGTGAGTGAATAATACGAAGTTTTATACACACACACACACACACACACACACACACACACATACTCTCTTAGCACACAGGGAGTTGTACTGGAAAAGACATAGCAAGTAAAACTTCACTGGTGACATCTGAGGGTAAAACTAGACAGGGGAGATAAAGGTGGTAATAACCAAAACAAATGATTAACGTATATGAAAAGTACTTAAAGGCTATCATGGGGTATTCTGCTTCTAAGGATAATGGAATAGCTGGCAGGTGAACTAAGTTCTGCTGAGAAGGAGAACTTAGATAAAAATAAATATGTTTAAAGGAATCTAGAGTGATTCAAGCAATCCTGACAAGGGGTTCCAAAATTCCAGAGAAAGGGAACAATGTAAATGTGGGCTAACAGACTACAACCACTTTTCTCCCTATTTGCTGATTCTAGCCATAATGCAAGAGTGAGAATCCATGCTTTGCCCTGACTGAGAGGCACTGCCAAGGGGTGAAAATATCAGCAAAGATTTTGTTGGTTTCATAGGGCTGCAGATAAAACAGGATACCTGAGGGGCTAAGACCCTGGTAAAAAGTGCCCTCTAAGACTTATGCCAAATGCTGACCCTACGTGGAGGAGGAAGCCAAGAAGAAAGCCTCTGAAAATCAGCAAAGCTTTTAGATATTTTGTAATGAAAAGGAGATAAGGATTACAGTTCAGAATCTGCCAGAGAGAGGGACCCAAATAAAAATTTCAGACTTCCAACTGGAAGGCCTGGAAAGCTAGACTGTATAAGAACGACAAACCAAATGCACAAACAGCCTTAAATCAGTCCTGATGCACTTTGGTCCCTGACTCACTGAAAGTCATCAGCTCCCATGCTGTATGTCTAAGAGAGGAAAGGATAAACCTCCTCTAAAAGATTATCATCTGGAACCTTTACAATTTCCATGACTGTTATTCAATCAATAATTACCAGGCTGCCAAAAGACAAATGAATATGAATGAAAACCTGGAGGGGAAAAAAAAAAAACAACCAACAGAGAGTTTTAGTAAGAATTTAAGAAAGAAATGGAAATCCTAGAACTGGAAAAGAACTAAACTTTACTACTTAATATAAGTAGCAGTAGGCTAAACAGTGAAAGATAAGACTAGAAACTTCAAAAGGTCAATAAAAGACATTTTCACTGAAGCAGAGAAAAAAATTATGGAAAATACAAAGAACCTAAGGCAAATGTAAAACAGTGAGAAAGTCTAACATATATCTTAGTGGAGTCATAGAAAGAAAAGATAAGAGCAATATTTGAAGACATACATAAGAATTTTCTAAAACTGGCCAACAAAACAGTAATTGTACTATCTTGGGGTTTAAATATATGTAGTATTAAAATGCATGACAACAATAACGTAAAAGGCATGAGGGATAAATGAAGTCAAAAGTTTTCTTAGTGGGGAAAAAAGTGTTCCAAGGTTCTAGCATTCTTAGGGATGTGGGGTAAGAATAATTATTAGTAGCAGCTATAATAAGTCAATGAAGCATAACTACAATCTCTGGGGTAACCACTAAAAGGAAAGTAAAACAGCATAACTAAAAACAGATTTAAAAAAAAAGAGAAAAAAATAGAAAAGACGGTAGACAAAAATACAAATATATAATCACGTTTACATGTAAACAGGCTACATATTCCAATTATCAGACTGGATTAATATCAGAATCTATTAATGCAATTTATCCCGTTATCAGAAAAAGGCACGAGATCACTTTGACAGCTGCAGAAAAAGCAATTGATAAAATTCAATAATCATTCAAGATAAGAACTCTTTATAAACTGGGATAAACTTTCTTAACTTTATACAGTGTCTTAAAACACACAGACACACACACACACACACACACACACACAGAGTAAATTCTCCCTGTGAGGTGGGAATGAGACAAGAAGATCCCCATCTCTACTTCCATTCAACACGTATTAGAGGTCCTGACCTTAAGGAAAGAAAAATAAAAACTGTAAGAATTGGAAAAGAAGAAAAAAAATGGTTACCATTCACAGATAACACGAATGAGTACAGACAAACTAACAGAAGTTACAAGTAATTTTGCCAAGGTTGCTGTATACAAGATCGACATACAAAAATCCGTTATATTTTTATATGTCAACAACAATCAGAAAACAAAAATTTTAAAAGATACCCTTTATAGTATAATTTAAAAATCTACTTCCTAGAAATAAATCTAATGAAGGATGCAATTTCTACATGCAAAACTACAAAATGGTATTGAGAGAAAGTAAAACCAAACTAATGAGGAAATATGGAAATACGACGCGTTCATAAATTGGAAAATTCAAAACTGTAAAGACATCTATTCTTCCCAGATTGATACATAAATACAGTACAATCACAATAAAAATCCTAATGATGCTTTTTATGGAAATTGACAAGATGATGCTAAAATTTACATGGAAATGCAAAAGGGTAAAAAACACCCAAAACTATCTTGAAGAACAAAGATAAAAGACTTAGAGAAAATGTATCTTCCACCTAAAATATAGCAACTAAAATTAAGTACAGTACAGAATGGTACTGGTACAAAAACAGAGAAACTGATCAATGAAAGAAAAAGACAAGAGTCTAGAAACAGACACACACATATACAGCCGCTTCATTTAAGACAATGATAATGATGACGTACGATACATAAAGGATGGTCTTTGAATAAACGGTACTGAAACAAATGGATAGCTACATGGGGGAAAAAACCTTGACTCCTACTTCACATCACATGCAATGATCAATTCCAAATATGCCCCAGATATAAATATCAAAGTAGAGCAACAAAGATTTTGGGGAAAAAAATGGCAGAGTATCTTTATAACTCTGAGATAGGCAGATATTTCTTAAACAGGACACAGGATAAAAGAAGGTATCTGATATCAATACCTATATCAATATAAGTATCTGATAAGGGACTTGTATTCAGAATATAGAGAGAATTCCTACAATTATAAAAAATGCAGGCAATCCAAGAAAAAAATGGCCAAAGACTTAAATACTGTGTAAAAAAGTGAAAAAAGAGTATATCCAAAAGGTCAATATGCATATGAAAAGGTGTTAAACTTCCTTAGTCATCAAATACATTAAAGCAACAATGTGATACTACAACTCACACAGCAGAATGGCTGAAATGAAAAAGATAATACTAATTGTTGGCATATGGAGAACCGAAATCTATAAAATTACACTGATAAAGTATAATCACTTTGAAAAACTATTTGCAGTATCTATTAAAGTGGAACAAATGAATACCTGACAACCCATCAATTTCATTTCTGGGTATACATATAATAGTATACAGTCGTATGTTCATCAAAGGTAGCTACAAAATGTTTATAGATAGATTCTAGACATAATTATGAAAGTAATAAAGAACTTTTGATAGGCAAAAACTAAAAATAATTCATATATCCACCAACAATAGAATGGATAAATTATGGTACATTTATACAATGGAATACTATACAGTCATGAGAACGAACCTGTCACCAACATGCAAAATGGATGAATCTCATAGACAAAATATTGATCCAAAAAAGCCAGACTTAAAAGAGCACGTGCTATATGATGCCATTCAAACCAAGTTTTAAAACAGAAAAAGCTAACTTATACTATAAGACATCAGAAGATATCACAGTGGCAGAGGTAGAAGTGACAAGACTTTGAGGAATTGTGTATGATATCAAGGTTTGTAATTTAGAAAACAGAGACTTAATTTACCGATAAACGGGATTCAATGTAAGAAACAATTATGTTGGTTTTGGGGATAGCTGAGCAGTTTGAGACATCAGTATGGGAAAATTATATTCAAAACAGTCATAAAATATACATATTGATTATAGCTTTACAGAAGTGCACGCATAGAAAAATGATACAATGTGACTGACGAGTACTACTTACTGGCTTCCTATGAGCCCAATTATGCAAAGAGCTCTACGATTTTAGCAGAGGGAACAACCTCTAGTAGCTAATATCTGCAAGAATGCTTGCTACTGATTCCAGCAAGCCACGAACTTCTTCACCAAGAGTTTTCAATTCACATAATCGAGGGAACTTTTCTCTGCAAATGCACCTTTAGTATTACAGAGAGAATCATTGTGAAAATTTATTTTATATTGTAATAGTCTGCTTCATAGCCAACTTTGCAGAAACTTAACCTCTTCTGGAAAAAAAGAGCTATTTAAAATGTATAACTCACATTTTCCTGAACAGCAGCAAGACTTTCAATATGCCAGGCTTAAGTATTTATCTAATTTAATTTTCAAATTAACTCTATGAGGAAGGTAATAATTGCCTCTGCCAATGTTACAGATGAGTAAACTAGGGTGCAAAAAACCTAAGTAACCAACCCAAGGTCAAAGCACAGAAATATGGCAGTGTCTGCCTGAATCTGAATACAAGCTTACACTAAATTCTTAAAGACATGTCTTTTCCAACATGTCAGTAACAGAAAATAATGCCTGGTTTAAAAAACCCAGAAGAAAAGGGCTTCATACTCTCTTCCAGTTCATATGTGTCAAAGGTATATAGACTTTTATCAATTTTCTAATTCCTAGATACCTGGATCACATATTGCATCCAAGATGGAACTTTGAAAAAAGTATACAGCTCAAGGCAGTGAAGTGAACAATTTATCTCTTTTATTTCCCAACATAACAATGAGATGACAAATTTTTACAAAAAAATGAAGCCACAACAGAGCTGGAAAATAAGAAAGGGTAATACTGGCAGAACAGAAATTTCCAGAAATTCAAGGCAGGTGAATGGAACAAATTAGTGGAGAAATCAATTAGAGGGAAACAAATTAGCAGACAGATAAAGGGAGAAAAATCACAATCCAAGATACTAGAGATAGCCACACTTCTTTAAAGGAGGCCCAAAGAAAAACCAACCTTTCATCAAACACAAAAAGCAGAAAAAGGCGAAATGGCAATCATTAAGATAATTATTTTAAAACAGTATTTAGGTTGAGACAACTGGGCTCTCCTCTTTCCCAAGGCTCATAGTTCTGGCTCTTACCATCATGCCAAAGTCCAAGAATTGTCCTCTAAAGTGGGCCACATGCTGGGTATGTGCCTTCTGAGAGTGTGAATTCCTGAGAGACAAACAGGACACAGATTGGACTAATTGTGAGTATCAGAATAAACATTAGGGATGAGATGGGAGGAAAAGGAGGGAGAAAAGATAATTCCCAATGGAAATTAAATAGTATTAAAGTACTCTACCACACAAAATAAAGCCCTCCTTATTTTGACATTTGTGCGGGGTTTCCAACTTATCCATGCAACCTTTAGGGAAGTCATCATGTTGAGACACCTTGCTCACTTATGCTGAACATGTCCACAACCTTCCTGTTCAAGAAAGAGGACTGCTGGAGAAACAGACTTATACAACTGCAGTGGAAACCATGACAGTCAGATACTATCATCTAGTAACACATTCCTTCATCCTAACATATTAATAAAAAGCGAAGGATAACAGACATTTGGGAAAAACTAATGGCATAAAAGAGAAGACCCAAAATCAAAATAATAATAATACCAAATAACCCTCATAGAAATGAACACAATTCAGGGGACAGATGGTATATTTTTAAAAAATTTCTCATAAAGTATGCTTGAATAAATCAAGAACAATCAAAAAAAGTGGTCAGAAACAAAAAAGAATTCTTAATTAAAAACAAAAGACAAAATAAATTCACTGTGCAAAATAAATAACAAAATGATTATAACTGATATATAAGTGGAAAATAAAAGATAAAGACTACTTTTGAGGAGACAGACTAAAAACAAAAAATAAATATGAGAAATTAGGAATGCAGGTCAGATCAAGGAGGTCCAATATTCATCTAACAGGTGCTCATAAAGAAGGTAAAAACAGGAACAGATATATAAAGAGAAAAAAACAAGATTAGTTCCATGATCTGAAGGAAGACAGGAGTTCATAGGCCTCATCAACTGCCAAGAATGATCATTGAAGAAAAGATCTATACCTAGGCACATTCTGGTAAAACTTCAGAATTCCATTAAAAAAAAAAAAAATCCTGAAACTTCCTATGTTATCTACATGGAAATAAGTCAGACTGAAATCTGAATGCTGTTAAGGTAATGGATAAATGCTTTTAAGGTTTTCAAGAAGAAAAAAATTGAACTTAAGATTTCCATACTCAAATTTATTCAAGAATGAGGACAAAATAATGACATTTTCAGACAGCAAACACTTGAAAAGTTTGCCATCCTATACTACAAATTACTTAATGTAGTATTCTGAACCCAATGAACTCTAAACTTTTTTATATGGCACACCCTTATGAGTAAAAATACATTTTAAAATATTCTCAGTATATATTTATTTATAAATTAATAAACATATCACTATATTATGTATTATATATTATAAGACATACCAAAATAAAATAAAAATAATCTGATAAAAATTAACACAGATTTTGAAAATATTCAAAATATTCTGACACTCCCCCAAATAATCTTGTGTATCCTCTTTGATGTGGATGCTTCATTTTAAATACCACATCTCTACACAAATGAAAAAAATCCAAGAAAGAGAAAACATGGAATTGAAGAAACAAGAACTGAATATGTCGTCTTAGAGGTAGAGAAGTAAAATTAAAAAAAAAAAAAAAAAAGGAGAATTCACTAGAATTTTCCACTAGGAAAATTTTCAATTGATGAAGCTTTAATGTACATAGGATTACATTTAATTCTCTGTGGGGACCACTCCACTTTGTTCTATAGTATTTATATAAGCACATTGGATTTCTAGGCTTAAAATTTTTAGAACTGACTCAAAAACAAAGTGTAAAAAAATTATACCGACAGAACAAAATGCAAATACCTTGATGATGTAAAATTAACTCATTATAACTGGTAGATTGAGGGAGTAAGGAGAGAAACAAGACTATCATTCACAGAAATAATACTGTTTTGAGCTAATAAAGAAGAACATTATTAATAGAAACCACTAACTCAACCAAAAGCAAGCACAATTTACAGTGGGGAGTGAAACTGGGAGTGGGAGGGTGATTTCTGATCCTCTTTACTATCTTATGTAATGTGAAAATCAATATAACTTCTATTTTTTTTAAAGTATTATAAACAGGGAAAAAAGCAGTATATAACACAATACGCCAATTTAGAGAACTGAAATCAGTTGCTGATTGCCAGTCAGCTCACATGAAATATTCCTACCACCGCCACCACCCTCCTTCATTTATTGCCTTTTATTACGGAGTTTTATGTGCAAGGTTGTGGTCTTACCTAACTATAACCTCTATTTTATTTATTTCTGTAAGGCAAAGCCTAACACAAAGTTTGTTTAAGAATAAAAAGGGAGGAGGCTAGTTACATGGTCTGAGGGAATTAACGGAATGGTTAATTCAGATTTAGACACAAAAACAGAAAGGCCATCTTATAGTTCTAATCACTGAAAACTAGTTTGCCTAAAGTTGACTAAAATGTATACTAAATGGAGAGAATACCCCTCTGAAATAGAAACAACTGTGATTCGCAGTGGATCAGTAAAACTAAGTGGCGACACATCAGGACACCACTGCTACTGAAAAGAAGCTTGGAGGGGCAGGAACAAGGGGTGTTGAAAGACTCAGCAATGCCAATAGCAGAACCCTCAAGAAAAAAAACTGGGTAGGGACAGGAAAAATACTCCTTTTTCCTAGCTATATATATTTCTATGTAAGAGGAAAGCCTAAAGAGCTGGGGGTTTGCGGGTGGGAAGACGGGGTGGAGGGGATGGGCACACAAAAGTCATAGGTGGTGGTAATGAACTTACACGGGGCTTTGGCTAAATAAAATGCAGAAGGGTTGAGCAAATATCTTCATTTGCTTCACAGTCTACTTACCTGGGTACTTGAGGCATAAGTGAAATCACTGTTTTACAGTTTGAGCTCTCTGCCCCAAGTAAAAGATGACCTTTCTTCAGTTTGACAAGTTTTCTCAATCAATTTTATCCGGTTGAACTGATAAAACTAATATTTTTGTAGGTTGAAACCAGGACAATACCGGTAATTTCATGTGGTCCAACCCAATAGTCCCACCCTCTAAGTGATTACAATGGTAGACTCGTTTTATATTTCTCTAGGGCAGTTATTCTCAAAGTTAAGTGTGCATTAGAATCATCTGGAGGGTAGGTCTGGGTCAGGCTCTCGAATTTGCATCTCTTAACAATGTTTTATCTGGTCTTGATGTGGTTGGGCCAGGGATCTCACAATCCAGGGATTTCATACTGAGACACCATTCTAGTCTAAGGGCTGGTCCATAAAGCTATTAGTATCACTAATACAAAAATCTTATCATCATGGCCCAGGTGTTCTTCATTCATCCTCCATCTCTAAGTCTTCCATTTTATCTGGGTACTATCCTAAGGGGTTGGGCTACCTCCAACTTCTGTTTTCCAGGGTCTTATTCCAATGTTATGGAATCTCTCTTGCAATCACAAAAATCCTCTCTGAAATTCACAACATCCTCTAACACTGAAAGTAAGAAGGTAGTTTTAATTACATTTTACAAGGGTAGACAAAAGACTTCCAGGTATTTTGGGACCAACTCTTTTTCTATTTGATAATTCCTAAAAGCTATTTACACATGCTGTCATACAAGCAGAGATTGAGAGCCTCTGTTTACTGCTGCCTTGTTACTTAATGCCAAGTTCTCCCTTTGAAAAACAAAACAAAAATTATAAACTAAAAGTGAACCCCTGTGTACCACAGTACAACCCCACAGAAATCTCTGTATTTCTGTTGCTTTTATGTATTTTCAAAGAAAAGATTAAAAGCAAGAAATCATTCAACATTTTTAGATATAGGCATAATAAGTATGTTATTTTCCATGGCGCTGATAAAAATGGAAAAGAAAGCCTTGGGGTCCATGCGTTGAGATATCTGGATTCTATTTCTAGCCATTTCATGTTTCAGGCCATGTGCCCTTTGGCACATCACTGAGCTTTTGGTTATTCAAAGAATTGGAGGCAAGAATCACTGAGTCCTGTCCAGTTCTACTTTAAGTTTATACACAAAAACTCCCAAACTGTAGGCAAAGATTTACGTAACATCACCAAATAATTTCCTCAAACTGAAATTACCTTCTGCTGAAAAATCAACTACAGGTCATTCCAAAACCCAATTGCTTTTCATATAGCATAATGTATCAAAGATATTCTGGATGTTTGGAAACTATTTTTTAATATCATCATTTCCTAACAACTACATTTATGTCATGCTAGTTACTTCAAGTCTAATTGTTTTCTTATTACTTATGTGATAATGTATATACAAAGCATAATAAGAAAAGTCTAAGCCCATTGAACTAAGCTAATAGCCATATTCCTTTAAAATATATGGAGTAAATATTTCACTTTTAAAGAAGTTATTTCCAGAAATCTTATAAAGACAGTATTAGGATTTTTAAAAATTAGCTTTATTTAGTTAGAATCACAGTTTATAACTATAGTTATTAAACCTCATGAGATGTGAGTTTAAATTATAATAATATATAAACTGTAGTGAACTTACCTGGGCATTGGTCTACAAAGTTTTAAAATTTCAGCAACGATTTAAACCTCTTAAAATATAGAAGGAACCAGAAATTACCTACACATAATCAGTTTTTTTTGTAAAACATTACAGAATGCATATATACATTTTTATATAATTAAAAATTTTTAAAGTCAATTTAAATCAAGCTCTATTTATGAATTATAGTAATGTACTTCTTTTATCCAGCTCATAGAGGAGTTATCTCAATTAAAAAGTGACTGGTAATTTAACCTTATCTCTTCTTTAAGCAACAGCACTGTCTTTTAATCTGCCCATCTTAAATGTCACCTCTTCTGTAAAACTTTCACGAACCACCCTTTGGTCCCTATACCACTTTCCTCAGTAAAATGAATTACTACCTAGCAACCTGAGCATGTTCATAAAGAATGCCTCCCACACAGAATTAATCAAATTAGTACAATAATCAATAAGATTTTGCTTCACACATTAAGACTTTATTCTTACACATATTATTTCATTTGATCCTCTAAACCTGAGGGGTCCCCAACCCCCTACCAGTCTGTGGCCTCTTAGGAACTGAGCCGCACAGCAGGAGCAGGGCAAGCAAGAGAAGCTTCATCTGTTATTTACAGCTGCTCCCCATTGCTCGCTCCCCATTTCTCACTCCCCATTGCTCCCATCACTGCCTGAGCTCTGCCTCCTGTCAGAGCAGCAATGGCATTAGTTACAGGAAAACAAGCTCGGGGCTCCCACTGATTCTGTATTATGGTGAGTTGTATAATTATTTCATTATATATTACAATGTAATAATTATAGAAATAAAGTGCGCAATAAATACAATGTGCTTGAATCATCCCTAAACCATTCCCTCCCCACCCCCCACCCCTGGGTCCATGGAAAAATTGTCTCTCATGAAACTGGTCCCTGGTACCAAAAAGGCTGGGGACCGCTGCTCTAAACAATCCTTTGAGGTAGTTACTTCTGTTTTACAGATAGTGAAACTGAAACACAGAAAAGCAATGTGATCTAAGGTCATAGAGTTTAAATTTTAAAAAAGCCAAGCAAATCAGAAATTGAATCCAAGGAGTGTGGGGAACGTGCAGCCTTAAGGCCACATGTTTCCTTCTAGGTCCTTAAGTGTGGCCTTTTGACTGAATCCAAATTTTACACAACAAATCCTTTTATTAAAAGGGGTGCAGCACACAAGATGCAGTCTTCCTTGCCTGCTTTGGTGCTTTAAAAAGAACAATCTTAAAATCAGAAGACCGCAGGTTTCCTTCTCACCCCTGATTGGGCCTCAGTTTTCTTGTCTACAGAATGGGGGAATAATAAATGGCAATTATCCCAAATGACAAGTATACTAAATGGAAATGTATAGAAGACACCTAGTACAGTGTCTGGTACATAGAAACCACTCAGCAAATTAGTTTTATGAGTTTCAATATGAATCTCGAAGACAGAACTCGTTTACAAAATAGAAATAATCTCAGGAATTATGAAGGAGAGCACAGCAGAGTTAAATTGACCCAAATATAGTTTCTGAGGTTTTAGTCTTGCTTTTTCAGCCTTATATCGCATAGTTCTCCATAAGGTATTACATCAACTATTAACTCTGCTGCTCTCACACTGCTTATCTCTAACAGCTCCCATTTGCCTTTGACTGTAAGTAATGTGGAGGGGTAGTTGGAAGAAGACAAACTGATGTCCAATATTTCTCTTAGGAATTGTGTAACTTTTGAGGGATCTTCTGGAGTAATGGAAATGATACATATTTTGATTGGACACACGTTACCTACATCAAAACTCGTGAAATGTACCTATAAGATCTGTGTATAAAACTTTGTAAATTAAAAAAAAAAAAATAGGTTTTATAACCTAAACAAGTTACTTTCCTTTTCTGGCCCTTTAGCTTTCTCATCTCCAAAAAAGGAATAAATCCTCTTTTACAGAAAGACTATATTAAGTATTAAAGGAAAGAAGGTCTGTAAAGTATTAATACTTGGGTTAGTCCCTGCACAGTTACTTGCCAATTCTGAATCCACTAATATTAACCCTAGGCATTTTTCAAATTTACTTGAGACCTAAAACATTGATTCAAAAAAAAAGCTACGTTCTCTCCCTCTCCTTTTTCCCACTCTTCCCCAACTTCTTCTGTTTAAGAAAATGTGGCTAAACCTTTGGTTAAAACCTCCCCCCTACCACAAAATCGTAACAGTCTTTGCCTTCATATTTCTCTTCCTTCTTCATCTAGCCATGGTCAAAATTTTTTACTTTAAATTACTAAAGACTTTGGGGATGGACACCCTAGAAGTTCTGACTCGGGTGGGGCAAGGAAAATATACGTAACCTAAACATCTGTACCCCCGTAATAGGCTGAAATAAATAAACAAATAAATTACTAAAGATTTCTTTACTCACATTGCCCACAAGCTAATTCGCTACAATTCATTACTCAGGAGCCTCAGGCTCCAATGAAAGGAAACAAGAAAGTAAGCAGCTGTCAGAGATTAGAGTTGTAATAATTGTTAAAAGTTCTGAAAGATATGCATCAGTTTTGCAATATCCTCTTGCCAATCTCTAAAAATCAAAAATAATCCCCCAAACATCCCAACTACCCCTTAATAACCCATCAAGAATCTGCCATCCACCAATTTATTTAAAAATGTATGTAATTTATTTCCTGTATTAGACACAAACATGTCTTATTACAGTTAAGAGCAGTTAATTCCATACATTGAAAACACAATTGTGTTAAAGTAACAGTTCCTTTTACCAGTGTTCAAATCACTTTTTTTTTCCATTTTATTTTTGTGGTGAGGTATTATATGTTGCCCAGGCTGGTCTTGAACTCCTGGGCAACACTCCTCCCACCTCAGCCTCCCAAGTACCTGGGATTACAGTCAAATCACTTTTAAAAGTGTCTTAAGCAATGCTCTTTGTTCTAGAATTCCAGAACACTAGAACAATTTCACACTTGTCTAGCATTTACTGAACAAACATTTATTAAATACCTAAATAGGTCAGGCACTGGTGAAACAAAGATTATGAAGATAAGGTCAGAGAGGCAAATACCTAACTAAAGCAGATAAACTAGAAATGCTATTAATAAAATAATATCCCTTTCTTACAAACGTGAAGGATCTAGAAAAAGGAGTCAGGGGAAATTCAAGTTCTTCCAACTCCCCAGTGTTGTTTCCACACCTCTTTTCTACCCTACCAAAACTGTTTGGCAACTGCATGAGTCAAATATTACACACTCTTCTTGCTTGCTATCGTGTACTCACCTCTTCTACTTAGGCTCCCTTACTGAGGACTTCAGCACTTGTCTCCCTCCAGAGCCTTCTTCACTATTCCTATCACCACCTTGGATGATTTCATGTCTGTGGACTTTCAACCTACCAGCATCAAAGTTCTTTGACCTTCCTGAATGATCTCTCCCATTTAACATTTTAGCAATCTTTTCCAAATGAACTTAATTCCTAGCATAGCTTGACTAACTCTGAAAATAAACCTCAGTATATCTTTTTATAACAGAACTTATTCCTATTCTGTAATCAATTTAATTCTCCAATACCTCATTACCAATACTTCCTTGACCCCTTCCCATTTTTCTTAAGTCATTATCCACGTTATGGCTTCTCTTCCTTCCTTATCAAGCCCAAAGCCCAAATGCATAACGCCAAACAGTGTAGCAAGCATGCTTAACATTTCACTCCTTTGTTCTTTTACCACACCATTCTGTAAGCCCTCCACTCCCCATCAACCTAAACACTCACTATCTGCTTGAGTTGAGCACTGGCATAGACAATTTTAAAAAGCAGAATAGCCGCTTCATAAGTGCATGCTTTCATTAAATATGTACTTCTTTTTTGTACCTAACTGCTGTCAAATGCACTTGTTTCAAAATAAAAGTCTTACCAAATAATGAAATAATTAGCTGTAAATTTATACCTAAAAACCCTGTAGCAAGTGCTTTCAGACTACTCTCTACAACTGCACTTTCTAATACGGTAGTCACTAGCCACATGTGCCTATTTAAATTTAAATTAATTTAAATTAAATTAGAAATTCAATTCCTCAGCTGTACTAGACTCATTTTAAGTGTTCAATAGACATAAGTAGCTAGTGACTACTGTATTAGAAAGTGGAGGTTACAGAACATTTCCACCATGGCGTAAAGCTTTACTAAACAGTGCTACTCTACATGTTCTATGACAGGACTGCTTAGCCACTATTTCAGTTCATATAACCTATAATTTCCCACCAACCACCATCCTGATGGCTTCGTGAATCTTGCACACTGTAGCACTTAACATGCTCTAAGTTCATGTACCCTAAGTGGCAATAAGGACAGAAAGGAGTTAGCTGTCCCTAATCATTTGCATCCTAGCCCACTTCCAATCACAGAAACTCCCTTCTCCCCCAATATTGTCATTAAAGGAAGACACTGCCATCAGGGAAGAGTTAGGGAAAGAGAAATATACTTAGTAAATGCCTTTCAGATTTTACCACCTGGTAAAGACAAACTCTTACCATTGTGCAAATACGTATCTCACACATCACTAGACTAGACCACAACAGAAGCTGGAAGTAAAAAAAAAAAAAAAAAAAAAAAAAGTCTACCAAACTCACTTAGGTCTATTTTAATGAAATCATAAATAATAGTATGTCATTTTTAAAAAATACCTAGTACAAATGCTAAATAGGACAGAATGCTGGGGCAAAAGACATAAACCAGCACTGCTCTAGACAAAGGCAGGATATACCATCATCCTTGAGAAAGATAAGAAGAGAGAGTGTGATTTTGTTTGGACCTCTAACTTGCAAAAGTTTTAGAAAAAAAATTGACAAAACAGCATGCCTTAGGGTAAAGGGCAGCACAGATCTATACTTCCATTATCATTATACCTTGCATGTCCATAACCATTAAAATGGCTTAATTCTCCTTAAAAACATTTTTACCACGTAGCTGCTTAGTTTACAGGAAAAAAAAAAAAAGAAAGAAATTGAAAGGAAGTAAGGGAAAGAGGGAAAGAAATGAAGCAAAATGACCCTTAGAGAGCAATGTGTTAGGATACTACTGGATTTTAATCATTTTTTCCCTGAAATGTTTTAACACATGGCCAAACTTAATAAAAGGAGATTATTGCCATTCAATTACCAGCCTTATCCCTTTCACAAAGAAATGCTTTGCAAAATAAATTTCACAGGAACACTTTAAGGACATGAATGCCATCTCAGTTCTTCTGAAAATGAGCTAATAATTTGAAGACACCCGTGACTAGCAATAATCAGTAACTATTAATACTTACGAATGTGGAGAGCACAGGTATTTATCAACCAGCTGCTATGCCCTGGATCACTACTTTGCAGCAGTAAGAAATAAAGTTGGATATAAAAATATTAGTGATAAAAATTTAGGCATATTAAATGGTAGAAAGGGAAAACTATGGGCTTATCTGAAGTTAAGAGTCTATATGTCTGCTTTAATAAAAGAAGTCAACAACTAATTATTATCCCCAAAAGGTAGAGGAATGGCCCTTCCCTAAATATGATTCTAAAGTAATCTATATTCATTAAGGAATGAGAAGAGAGTAAAACTATTAATAAAATCCTAACACTGAAAAGGATACACGGGCAGAAATAGTTTTTGTATCCTTGGCTTTCACTACGCAATTCAATAATGAAAAATAAAGATTAGCAAGACTTCCTTCTGTAAAATTTATGAAAAAACTCCACGAATAACAAAAAATTAGGTATGACACACACCATGCTATAGGCACATGGTAAAATTTACTTTCTCAACTTTACTTTTAAGTTCTGAAAACTGAGTAAGCTCTACTATGCAGATAGTGTTTTGCTTCTTTAAAGGGTAGCAAAACCTCACAGAATACTGAATGAACATAACCCACAATCTGGGTAGACAGTCAAGTAAGAACAAGTACATTCCAGCATTGTGTAATTAGAGCTTTGGGCCAATGTTGCAGACTCATTCAATAAAATAAAAAAGCCTACAAAACTTTTTACCAGCTTGCAAAATCTTAAAACTTTTCCCATGTTTAGCAAATTATAAATGCACCATTTGCCAGAAAGTCAGTAAACTATACTGTGAAGCTATAATTTTCATGACAGTCTCATTTTCCTTAAATTATACTTAAATTTGTTTCATATTCTACATCTTGCCAACTGGCAAGGCAACCAGAATCATCTGATAGGCTTCATGAAAATACACAGGTCTCTATTCCATTTTCCCTTAGTGTACACACAGGAGAGGTCTGTGGGTAGGAGTAGGGGAAGGAATCGTGTTTCTTTTGACAAAACAACCTACCCACAACTTAATACCACTTTACACCCACCAGAATGGCTAAATAAATGGGACAAAGTATCAAGCAAATGTTGCAGAGGACCAGGGACAACTAAAATTCTCATTCACTACTGATGAAACTGAACCCACCTTGGAAACTGAACGAAAGCACACACATGACCCAACAATTATACAAGGTAAATTCATTAGAGAAATGTATATATGCGCACCAAAAGACACATACAGGAATACAAGAATATTCTACAGGGACCCTATTCATTATGGCCCAAAAGTGGAAACAGCCTAGATGTTCATTGACAGTAAAACAAATTATGATATATACACTCATACAATGGAATACTATAAAGCAAAGAGAATGAATAAGCTACTGCTACATACAACATGGTTGGATCACATAAATATGTATGTTTGGGGTAAGAAGCCAGACACACGACTGCAGGTGCTGCATGATGATATGTGCATGTCTCTAATGTATGTTATACTTCAAAAGTTTACTCAAAATAAAAATGCAAAAAAATATTTAACAAATGAATAAGCAGCTTTGATGCTTTAATTATATAATAAAATCCTGCCCCTTATGTCATATTCCACCCTAAAATTGGGACAGGACACTTTTTCAAATCCTCCTGCAAGCTAATTTAAAGTATTTTGATATTAAAACAAGGCTATATTAAGGTAACAATGCAAAAGTCAAATCCTTTTTAAGAGAAATCACTAACTCGAAAAAATTTTAATACCAAAGCTCTCCCCATCTACCACCACCCTGACTACACTCTGATCTTCACCTCCCTTTCATCCCCTAAGAGTGCACTCTTCTCTGCCATTTATTCAGTGGAAACATTTGAGAAACACTCACGGACCCGAGCAGGGTAGTTATGAGGATTAAAACAAAAAGAGCATAAAGTCCTCAGCACCATATCTAAGTACTCATGACTAGACACTTAATAAATCTCAAATAGTGAGTTCTTCCAGGTCAAAGACTATTTCCAATTCATCACTGTAAACACAGAACCTGGCATTTAATAGTTGGTCAATAACTATTTCTGAAGTAAATGAATGATGTGAACCCAAAATAGAAAAAACAAAACAATGAAAACAGGCAAAAGTAAGAATGAGGAAAAAAATTAAGAAGTTCAAAGAAAGTCCTTAATCTATTTTTGTTATCAGGGTAGATAACAAGATTTTAAATCTCAAGATGAACCAACAAAATCATGTGCACACAAAAACCATTAAAAATTATCTCAGTATTATCTTACCTCTATATACTGCACAATGCAGAAGCAGTATATTTTAACTGAAATTAAAACATGGGTCTTTAATATTAAAACTCTTTAAAAATGTTTGAGTGAGTCCCTTAGGAGGTTGACAGGAATCACAAGTACATCACGGTTATTTCCAAGATATCCTTTACGGCATATCAATATGCTGACTAAATACATCAACAGAATAGAAGGAAAGCAGATTTCAGCTGAACCTTTATATAGCATTATTTTTATGAAAATAAAAAATGTAATTTATATGTCAAAATTAAGACTGTAATCTTACATTAGTTTTAAAAGACATATCAATAAAATACTTTGATCTTTACTGTGTGTACATAATATTAATGAGTCATCTGATAAGGCCCTTTTCTCTTCCCTTTAAGCAGTCGTCTACTTCTGTATCTTAGATCAGAAACAGCATCAATGGGTTTTTTAGTGTTTTTGGGTTTTTTTGTTTAATTTTTTGTGTTTTTTTGTAGAGATGGGGTCTCCCTACATTGCCCAGGCTGGCCTAGAACTTGTGGCCTCAAGCAATCCTCCTGCCCTGGCCTCCCAAAGTGCTGGGATTACACATGTGATCCACTACATCTGGCCAACATCACTGTTTTTATTATAATTAACAAAATTATATACAAAGCATTCAACTACATAGAAAGCACTATTCTAAATGTAAATATAACTTGTTTAGTTCTCACAACCAAGAGGTGGTACCGTTAACATTTCTGTGTCTATTTTACAGAGGAGAAAACTGAGACTAAGTAACTTGCCTAAAATCACAAAACTACTAAATGGCAAGGTGGCTGTATGCTCTTAACCTCTATGCTATGCAGCCTGGAGAGCTCTAGAGTAAAGCAGAACTCAATTTGTCTCCACTTCACTTCACGTTGGGAGCTTAGTTGTTTTCAGAACCTTGAGAGATAACCATAAAATGGGGTAGAACTAATTCCGCCTTTCACTAATTCTAAGACACCTATTTTTGTCATATTTTAACATCTCTGAAATTGATAGCATCTTACAATTATAATCCACAGAGCTCTCTCATTCTCTTTGGGGTACATAAAACAATAATGTATCTGGTAATTGATAGCAACTATGATTCAAGAGATTATGTTATTATCTATTCCTCATGAGTCAGTGATAAGAAGTAAATGAGATAAAATACCAGAAGTACTTGACACGTAGCTGGTACAAATGCTTTACAAATGATACTTCTTCCCTTTTAACTAAAGTGATCTAAGAAGAAATTTTGCATATAGGTATCTTTACACTGTAGTAAGTTGTCAGTTTCTCAGGTCCATGTTCAAATAAACCTGGTATACTCTGATCATTATACAACTGGAAGAAATTTTTGTTGATAAAAGACGTGGGGTTGGGGGAGGCAAATAGAAAACCAACAGCAAAAATAAATCAGACATCTGAGAAAATAAAATTATCAACAATTTAAAGTATAAATCAATAGTCCCACAATTTAAGCCAGTTCTCAAATGCCATTGATAAAATGCTCACATGAAAAATATTTTCACTTTTTAAAAGATGTGCTTTGAATGTAGTAATAATGAGAAATGACCAAATCTGCTTAGCGTGTGCCTGTGCCCTTCTTGACCTTCTCTACCAAAACTGGACACATTAAACTTAATTCCTATGCTAAATAACTGCTCAATAAAGGTTTAACTGATCCTAAGAGTTGCCACCACTAAAAAAATTTAATTGAAATTTAATTCATTTAGGTATTTGGTAGCTTCTTATATTTGTACCTGCCCTACTAATATTATAACAAAGTTATATTCACTGTTATTTTATTTTTTTATCGTATAGTATGAAAACCATTTATTTTTCGAGGGGATTTCCTACTAAAACATAAAAATCTGTATCACTTCGAGCAATCTTTACCTTAAAAATCACTTAATTACTTCAGAGTCAGGAAAGTTATCAAGAACAAAGAGGGACACCATGTAATGACAAGGGGGCCAATTCCCCAAGAAGATTCTTAATGTGTATGTGTCTAACAAAGCATCAAATATGTGAGGTTAAAACTGATAGAATTGTATGGAAAAATAGATGAATCCACTATTACAGCTGGACACTTCAGTACCCCTCTAACAGAAATGGGGAGATCCAACAGGCAGAAAATCAGTAAGGACACAGTTGAACTCAACAACACCATCAATCAACTGGATACAATGGACCTCTATACCCAACAACAGCAGAATATCAAATGCTGATAAGGATGTAGAACAATAGGAATTCTCATTCACTGCGGGTGCGAAATGCTATGGCCATTTTGGAAGACAGTTTGGGGGCTTCTTACAAAAACCTTACCATATCGTCCAGCAATCATGCTCCTTGGTATTCACCTAAAGAACCTGAAAACTTATGTCAACACATAAGCCTGCACATCATTGTTTATAGCAGCATTATTCATAATTTCCAAAACTTAAAAGCAACTAAGATGTGCTTTCAGGATGTAGGGAAACAGATAAACTATGGTATATCTGGACAATGATTTAGCATTTATTATTTAGTATTAAAAAGAAACGAGCTATTGAGCCATGAAAAGACATAAAGGAAACTTAACAAGCACACTACTAAGTGAAAGCAGCTAATCTAAAAAGGGTACACACTGTGATTCCCATCACATTTTTGAAAAGGCAAAACAGTAAAAACATCAATGGTTGTCAGGGGATGTGGGGTAGGAGGGATGAACAGGCCCAGGATAGAGGATTTTAGGGCGGTGAAACTACTCTGTGTAACATTATAATGGTGAATACTAACTTATAACATACTGTGCCCAAACCCACAGAGTATACTGTACAACCACAGTCGCCAACGTTTTTAGGAACCAAGCCACACAGCAGGAGCTGGCAAGCTAGGGAAGCTTCATCTGTATTTAGAGCCACTCCCCATCGCTGGCATCACCACTGCCTGAGCTCTGCCTCTTGTCAGATCAGTGGTGGCATTAGATTCTGCATTATGGTGACTTGTATAATTACTTCATCACATTACAATGTAATAATAGAAATAAAGTGCACAAGAAACGTAATGCACTTGAATCACCCCATCCCTGCCTCGGTCCGTGAAAAAACTGTCTTCCGTCAAACCTGTCCCTGGTTCCAAAAAGGTTGGGGACTGCTGTTCTACAATACCAGGTGTGAATCATAATGTAAACCGCGGACCCTGGGTGATAATGATTTGTCAATATAGACTGATCAGTTTTAAAAATGCAGCACTCTGGTGAAGGATGGTGATAATGGAGGAGGCCATGTATGTATGTGTGCAGAGGGCAAACTGGAAATCTTTGTACCTTCTGTTCAACTTTGCCATAACCTACAATGATTCTAAAAAATAAAGTCTATTTAAAAAAATTACTTAATTACTTAAAGGGGAGGTCCGGAGGAGAGTAAAACACAAATGTATTTTATACAAGAAAAAACTGTTAAATTTGCTTCAGAAAACATACCCAGACAAGAAACAATGGTATTTTCTTTGCTAACAAATCTCAAATATTTTACAAGCATGATACTATTTTTTAGGTATACTACAACCTTTCAGATCTGCATTAGTTATTACTAATATAAAACTCCTCTTTTTGTTTTTGTTATCCCTAATCATTTTTATTCCTATATCTAATATAGAATGAAAGCAAACACAACAATCCCAAAGAAGTGTGTGGGGGGTATTTTCAAAGATATTCATATTGCACAGATGACTTTTTCCATCATATTTTCAGTTCAGGTATATACACAATCTATCCCAACCATGGTTTGAGGTAATTCAATTTTATATTTGAAAATAAAAAATTTTTTAATCTACTAGTTTTTACCTATGTAAAGTTTAGTCTCACATAGTTATATTACACTATATAATGCTAATGATATTCTGTCTTCTTTTAGAACATATAGGCAGGTCTAAAGAATATCAGACAGAAGCTATAGTTATGTTCAATATATAGATAAAAGGCCTATAAAGGTATGCCTGCAAGAATCATGATAATACATAAAAAGAGTAACAGTTATTATACTAGTATTCAGTAAGACCTATAAAACTTAAAACCAGGGAGAAAGCAAGAGCAGAAGATACTGAAGCCAGTAATAACTAGTAAAAAGAAATTTTAAAAATTGTAATTTTCTTAACATAAAATTTAAGGAAGACCACTGTAGCAGATCAGAGTAACACAATATTTCCACAATAACTCAAGAAGGTATTTCAAAAGCAAGTTTTGGTAGAGCCCACCCCCTTTTATTTGAAAGCAGATGTCTTCTAGAACTTTTCATTTACTGTGTTTTTAAAATCCATTTTAACATCATATTCCCTTCTATCTCACTATTTTCTATAAGACTTTGACCTTGCTAAGTAAGGTTTTGCCAACTACAGTAGTTTTCAAAAAGTAATCCCTATAGATGAATTGTGTTCTACTCATGGTCCAAGATAAAATTCCAGGGACTTGTAAACTCTTTGATGTAATACAACTATTTAAAATAACATTTACAATATCAGAGGGCTCTTCTCATTCTGCTGAGCCCAAAAGCACCATCCCTGACCATACAACTGAGGTTTAGTAGTAAACCTTCACCAATCCTTAGCAAGACCTTCATTTTCAACTCCCTAAATTTGAGAAAAAATTGTCCGTACAAATTTTTCCATAATAAATCAGTAAAATATAACTGAAATATTTAACTTATGGTATCAGTTATTTCATGATTCTATAAGTACAGGCTTAATATATAAAATATAAGGCTAGCTCACAAAAATAAAACACCATCTTGGATAATAAATACTAAAACAAAGATAATCTTTCCTTTTTGAAGGTATTAAAAATCTACCTCTACATTTGGTGACTACATGGATGGTGATAATATTAATCAAAACAACAAACAAAAAGATGCAAGGTCAAGTAAGAGACCTTTTAAACAGCATGGTCAACATCTCTAACTTACCACCCATGTGCTCTAGCCACAATGCCTGCCTTTGCAGGCTTTCAAGATACTTAAAATATCATTCTTTAAACTCCCCTACCACTGCCTCACCTTCTCCACCTGTGTTTAACTTGCCTTTCAGAATCACTCTTTCCAAGTGTCGTTTCCCTTAGAAAGCCCTACCTGATGGCCCTTCTCTGTGCTTCCAAGGCAACCTAAATAAATGCTATGACAGCACTAATCACACTAGAATAAAAATATTTGTTTAATTGTCCATTCTCTAATCTCTAAGTTCTAATCACATATCTAAAAGTCTAGTAGTATTCAGTGCCTGATAAAGAGTATTTAAAACCTATACCCTGAATGAATGAGCTGTGGGGAAAAATTTAAGACACTTATAGAACAGCCAGATGGTGATAAATAGAAACATGGATCTGAGCTCAGGAAGGAAGATATGGCTCATGCTATAGATATAATGATTTTATTCTAAATTTAGGACTGTAGCTTTGGCAGATTAAAACAAAATTCATCATCAAATAGTTTATGGGTGGACTACCAAGAAATATTAAATTTTCTACATGTTGCTAAATCCAATGTGTACGTTTTAGTTCTCCACTTAAATATTAATAATTTCTCAGCTGCATTCAAAACAGCCAACTGGCCACTCCTCACTTTTTCAAACAGTCTATTGCCTAGGCTTCAGTGATACCAGTGAAATTTTCTTCCAACCTCTAACTACTTCTCAGACTCTTGTTCCATTGCTTTTTCCTAATGTTTAAATGTTGAAGATTCATAGGGTTAATTCTAAGACCCCATCTTTTCTCTATATACTCTCTCCTTAGACAAGCTCATCTCAAACCCCAAGACGTCAATTATAAACTATACTATTTCCAAATTTGTCTTCAGACCAAACCTCTTTGCTGAGCTTATCTATATATCCAATTCCTAAAAAACATCTCCACTTGTATGTCTCGCTCTCAAGTTTATTAAATCTCAAGCTGAATTATGATCAATACCTCCCCTTACCTGAAATTACCAAACAAAAACTGCTCCTCCCCACTACCTTAGGCACAAGAACCACTAGCCCTGGAAATCAGCTGCCTTTTCTCCCTAGGCCCCCAAATCTTATCCATTCTGAAATCCTATCAGTTTTACCTGCAAATATTTGTCAAATCAGGCTACTTTATCACTGCCACTATGAACCAAGATTCTACAATCTCTTACTCAAATCACTATAATAGCTGAACTTGATTCTACTCGAAGTGTGGTCTGTGAACTAATATTGGTCCACGAACCTTTGCTATTGGTCTAAGACGAGGTAAATACAAAAACTGATAGGAAGCATTTATTAATAGAAACTTTTATAGCAACTTGACACTGCCACAGCATCCATTTTATTGTGTGTTACTAAAGTGTCACCATGAATTGAAAATTTAAAAAAAAAACCCAAAACTGGTCCTTCACCACAGGTAAGATAGAGAAGCACTGGCCTAACTGGTCTCCCTGCATTTGCCTCTCTCCAAAGTGTCCCGGACAGAGCAGCCAAGTGATGTTTTTAAAGCAAAAAATCTGAGTAACTTATTCAGCTGTTTTAACATCGATGGTTTCCTATTGCTCTTAGGATTAAGTACAAAATGCTTAGCTTGGACTTTGGCCATCATGATATGCTCCAGTCTATTTCCTATCAACCAACCTCATGTGTTAAGGTATAGTAAGGACTGTATCTTACACTTGTAGAAAGTTGAAATCGCCAACATCAGTTGGGTAACTACAGTTCATCCTTTAGATTTCAGCCTAAAAGACATTTCTTCAGAGAAGTATTCCTTGAAAGATTAGTGGGCTTTCATTGTTTATAATAATTTTCCTTTGTAGTAGTTATCATAACTAATTATTATTTTTGTAATTTTTTGTTTAGTTTCTTTATTCCCCAGACTTTTGCCCTTTTTTCCATTAGTATGTTTCACCAGAGCCTAGCACAGTGTCTGCTACAGACAAATTATTCAATAAACTTTTGCTAAGTGAGCAAATCCAAGTCAGGAAACAAAACAGTGAGCAGTGCCACCAAATGCAAATACCTTCCAAATCTAGGCATATATGAGGCTTGAAATAAGACTGTGGACCAGGTGCTTATTAAAGTTAAATTTCCTCATGTCCTTTTACTAAACAACGCCCCCCCCAAAAAAGGGAAAACCCACTGCTGTGCTTAAATTTTTTTAAATAAATAAATAAATAACACTTTCATAAAGATGAAGAATCTTATCTAAAGTAATCAACAAGGCAGTAGAAAGTCTGAGATAATGACTAAAAAGACTCTAAAACTACATTGCTTGGCTGCAATGCTTGTAACTGTGTGACTTTGTGGAAGTTTAGTCCATTCCTCAGGTTCCTCATTTGTAAAATGGAGACAATAAAGCCTTTTTAAATAGTTACTATAGGGTATAAATAACTTAATACATATAAATGGCCATTGCCAAACTAGAATACAAATTACAAAAAAGCAGAGACTGCATTATTATTCTGATAAACCTTTTCCTAACTAGGGCTCTGCAGGAATTAAGCCCTACAAAAACTGATTTGAGTGACTACTTCCTCAGTTCCCTCAAGAATGATGCATAGCTAGTACCATTCTAAGTGCGAACGTGATGAGGCAATTCATCACATACCTTAGAGGCCTTCGAGCATTAGAGCTTGATTTTCACTGGAACCATGGTTGAGAAGGGCCACGTTCATGTATCCCCAATGCCTGGCATGTGGTAGGTGCTCATTAAATATTTTTGGAAATAATACATATTTACAAAACTGAAAGGAATAGTGCTAATCACAGAGTAGATGCTCAATGTCAATTTTATTCTACCCCTCCAAAGTTTTTATAAGCTTTAGAAGTCTGATTCTAGAAGAGTCATTTTTCTTCTACCCTCACTGCCTATACTATTCAAGCCCAAAAATGCAGAGTATAGACACTAGGAAAGCCAAGAAACAAAGAAACCAATGTTGGAATGAACTATGTGGAAGCATTGTAACAGGTGGAAGATAGGTATAATCTGGATAAGCAGGAGAAAGAGCAAAGGTTATTCTAGGTCAGGGAACAGCATTAGGAAAGGCAGTGTCACCCAAAGGATGGAACATGCTACACTGGTGGCACGAAAATGATTTTAGGCTAGAGATGGGAAAATATTTTTATTTTGATAGTTACATATCTACATGTACATATTATTACATGCAATTGGGAAAGCAAACAATGATTTCAGATTTATACTCTTTGTAACAACACTGAGGTAACACCTATTTAGGATTTTTAAAGTGAGTCATTTAAAAACATACCAAGTTTCAAAAGGAGCAATCTCCACTGAAAAAATATAAAAAGGTATTAAGTAAACACTAGCACAAAGAGGTAAGCAAATATGGCAAAAACTGTCATGGTTTTAGAAAATGTGTAAAATTTGGTAAAGGCAAGAATTCACCCAGCAAATGCATGTGAATATGAATGAACATACCAGATTAAGAGAAAAAGCCACCAATCTGAATGAAGCCAAAGCCCTATCTTGAGTAATTAAAGATAAAGGTCAAATGGCTATAAAGAATACCACCAGTTTTGAATATTTAATGTGCAGTATTAAAACTCTTATTTGTAAAGCCCTCATTTTCCATTATGACAAAACTATTACATATAATACTTCAAATTCATTTATTCTCAAAACAAAGATTAAATTTTATAACTTCTAAAATCAATATCTGAAAATAAGGACTGACTTATCTGTAGCTTGGTAACTTACTTAGAAAATAGTAAAAACCCTGTATTTTTCAAGTCAGAAGGAATTAATTTATACAATAACAAAATACAAATTCTATTTACATCAGAAAGGATGTTAAGTGAAGAAGAGGAAGAAGGCAGCTTTCCATTCCCACTTCCTTCTCTCAGAATTAACCTTTCGATAGCCAGAAGAAGTCAAGCAAGAAGTAATGATAAAGATAAAATTTATCAAACTTTTATCATGTGCCCCTGTTCTGGGTATTTGTGCAACCACCACCACCATCCTATGAGGTTTATCACTATCCCCATTTTGCAGCTGTCAGAATACTGGGGCCCCGGGGGTTAAATAACTTGACCCAAGCCATAGCTGGTAGGTGGCAGGGCAAGGGTTTAGACTCTGGCAGTTCCACCAGAGTCTGGGCTCTTAACCACTACGCAACATTTCCCTCAAGAATAATGAAATGAGATTTTGAAATATTCTACCAGTCCCATTATGGCAGGAGAGATGTAATTTTTCAAGGCATGAACCTTTTACTACTTCAGTTTCCAGTCCAAGAAACAGTGGATTCAATTGTAAGGAAGAAGTGGGAAGGCGAGTCATCATAATGGGTCAAACTAGGCCCGGGATTATTCAAATACCGACAAAGCATCAGAAGCCTGGATAGGATGACTAAATGACAGTGTGCAGTTAGGGATAAGAAAGAAGGGAAAAGTTAGGGTAAGCAGAAGGCAAATCTTACTTCTACTGGGCTCTATAATTGCTTTGAGGGAGAAAATCCTATCATCCCTTTTCCTTTATGTGAGTCAGTATACAAATACTCTCAAAAAGAGAAAGATTAAGAAAAAGGGTAGCAGCAGGAGATAAAAGAGGGATCTTTCAAGACTTGGATTTTGAAGCGCAAGGTTAGCTTAATGTACCCTGGTAAATGTGAGCGAGAATTTATGAGAAGCCAGGTGTGAGCTTGGAAGTAGAGAGGCTGAGGGCATGCCCACTGGGGCGGAGGTACTGGGTGGTCTGGAGAGCTGAGAACTTACCCTAAAACGGTCTAACAGAGATGACAGTTTCCAGTGTCTGTATTTCGGATCAGGAGGTATGAACGTGGACGCTGGTGGGGGGTGAGGGAGAAGGCAGTTTCTCGCTTTGGGCAGTACTCATGGTGGGCAAGAAAAGAACGCGTACAGGGCAGGCGTGGAGCTGTACAGGTATACAGGGGTTAGGAGCCCGGCAAGAGCAAAAGCAGGGGCTAGGCCCGTGGAGAAAACTAAGGGGGATCTTGGTAGGCGGAGGCTGGGAAATCACGGAGGGATGGGGGGCATCCCTAAGGGAAGTGGAGACACTGCGGGAGGGAAGGGCGGTCCGGGGGGCGGAGGATGAGGCTGGAGGGCGGGGGCGGGGAGGCAGCCCCCGAGAAGGCCGAAGGCGCGCCGCAGGAGCCGGACTCCGGGACCCAAGGGAAGAGGGCGCATGAGGGGGAAAAAGGAGGCCGCCCGGCCCGGAGCCGGGGGAGGGGACTGCAAGCCACTCGGGCTGCAACTGGGACCCCCGGTGGGGAGGGGCACCTACCCGGACGTCCGGGGCGGCAGCTGGCAGTCCGGGCGGCGGCTCCTCTGCTGCTGAGGCGGCGGCCCCGGGAGCCCGAGGCTGTGGCAGCGGGGGTGATGGCGGCGAGTCCCTGTGGCGGCCGCCTCCGCCGAACCGCATCCCTCCTCCCCGGCCCGCCCTCCTTCCCTATCTCCCGCTCCTAAACTTCTTCCCCGGGATAAACAAACCCGCCGCCAGGGGCGGCCACCTCCACCGCTCCCGCCCCCGCGGAGCCCCCCACCCCCCCGCCCCGGGCCCGTCCGGGCTCCGGGTTCCGAGTTACGACTCCAGCCCCAGCCCAGCCCGCGAGGGCGCGTGCGCGCGGCGGAGGCTCGCGAGGCTCTCCCTCCCTTCAGCGCCGGGCACTTCCGGGCGGGCCCGGATCCGCCGCCGCCGCCGCCGCCGCTGCCAGGCACTGGGCTCCCGGCTGGACGGGCTCCGCCGCCCGGGCCCCGCCGCCCGGGCCGGTGGGGTGAGGGGCGCCAAGTGGCCTTGCTTTGCCGGGTCCTTATTTGGCCAAGCATAAAACTTTTCTCTCCCAGTGATATTTCTTGACTGATCTAATTCATGAAGAAGGTGCAAAAAGCGACCACCATTTCTGTGCACGATTTCTTGGAGTCGTACCAGTCTAGAAAGCCAAGGTACAAGTTTCGCAGAGCTCCTGTTGCGAGAGAACTGTGAGGACTGTTGGAGTCAGCAGTGTACTGACTCCAACCAGAAATGGAGAACAGTTCTGGTAGACAAGCGAAGGGCCACAGTGGGACGGTTTTCTGTTGGAGGAGATGAACCTCAACTGGAAGTCCCAGGCCTAGGTGGTGAGAGTCTGCCTAGGGGCGGCCGAGGATGCTTGGGAAGTAAGTGCAGAAGAGCGGGCGGCAGCCCAGGACTAGATGTTGGTAAATAAAGCTGCGTCTAAACAAATGTCTGAAGAGATGTGGGGACTGCCCCGTCTCTGTTCTGACATTTAGACTTCAGAGAAAGGGGTGAAAACATAACTTTTTATTCAGCACGACCATGAGAAAGAAATAACTTGATCTAGCTGCCCTGAGTAAACTTCATCAAAAAGGTTTGAGGTACCAACAGGAGTATCATTCAAGGATCCGAACCTTTTTTTTTTTTACTTTGTGCATAAATCAACTTCTAGTTGCTTACCTGGCTTCCCAAAAGAAAGGGAGGGGGAGGAAGAAATATTTATGAAACATTTTTACCATGCGCCCAGTACTGTACTAAGCATAGACTTTTCTATCATCTCTTTTTAATCCTTTCAGCTTTTCTACAACTTAATGGTATAAATTATTCCATTTTACAAATAAAGCCACAAACACCACATGTGATAAGTAATTTATCCAAGCGCTACTGAGGTTTGAATACTAGCCAGAGAAGTCCCCCTCATTTCAAGTTAATACTGCATTGGCAATCTTATTCATGTATTTATGTGCTTGGGATACAATCTATGCCAAAATTTTTCAGAAAAAAAGATAAGATTAGCAGTATAACCATAGAATTCAAAGTTGTCTTGGGTTGAGTTGGTAGAATGTTTATGCAGAACAAGGAACTCCAAAAGTTAAAAAACAGAAGTGGAAGTGAGCATGGGGGGTGGGGTGGAGAGGAGAATGGTAGAGAGAGGAAGTATAGTGCAAACATTTCACCATCTCCAAACACCAACAAAGAACAGTTAAAAACTATTTGCTATTCTCACTGTGGATGTGTTAATTTTATAATATGTGAAATACATAAAGTGGAAATGACATGTAATTTTGAACCAAGCCTTTTAGCTATTTCAAGCCCGTAGTAGTATATCACCCCCTCTATTTCACTAATCAAAAATTATTAAGCACCTAATAATTGTAACATACTCAAAGAATGAAATTATAAGTCCTTCAAGTAGATTTCCAATTGGAAGTAAAAAGTGATACTTGCTGCCCCTTCACACTTGACTGGGTTCAAGTTGGGAACTAATTCAGTAAACTTTCAGGATGTTAAATTGCTCCTCAGGGTATTCTAATGGGGTCTTTTCCCAAGGCTTGATCTCCTTACCCTAAGTGTTAGGAGATACCTTTCCTCTTTGCAATATTTTTTGACATAATATGTCAGCAGTTAGTGAAGATGAATATCAGAACAGCCATTCTCTGAGTTTAAGGAGCACAGATGAGCCTCAGACCTTGGATCTCCTGGACCCAACCCTATGAGGCTCTGCCTGAAGAACCAACCAGGATTCCCACTCTGATGTTTAAGTGACTACAGCATCTTATTCCTTTTTTCTAAATTAAATACCGCAGATACTCCCCTTTCATGGCTTGGTATGCACAATGAACTCACCACTGCATCTCATGCCACCACCTGTTTTGTACAATCATTTTCCAATTCTAATTGTCAAAAACTAGGTTATAGAAAATGCACAAATCCATTATTATCTTCTCTGTAGAGGTAAAACAAAAGTAGCAATATGCTTGTTGGCAAACATGTTATGCTTTATGAATCCTAAGTGATGTACTCTTTGGACTTGCCGCCTCTGGACATTTTGTTAATACCCCTGCTATATTTAATATGGTCCACCAAGCTCTGTTTTGCTAGTAAGCTGGTTTGCACATATTTTTGTTTTTTTTCCTTTTTCCTTTCTTTTTTGTTTTTTAGAGATAGGGTCTTACTGTGTTTGTGTTGCCTAGCTATTCACAGACATGGTCATAGCCCACTACAGCCTCAAACTCCTAGGCTCAAGCAATCCTCCTGCTTCAGCGTCCCAAATAGCTGGGACTACAGGCACCAGGCACAGGCCACCTGGACCGCATCCCACATATTTTTCTAACCATTGTCCCTCCTGCCCCAAATTTTCTTCAAGGGAACCAAACTCAGCTAACTTGTGATCATACATTTAAAATGACATTTAGCTTTTGGAATTAAGGTGGAAAGAAAAGGATGACTCATTTGCTAATTATTTTTCACCATTACAAATATTAGGCCTTTGGTGGATGGAAACACCAAAACCCTTGTTTAATAATTTATTAAATTACCATACACTTAATTTCATTTTCTCTTTCCGTATCTCCATTTCTTTCTCTCTGGCTTTTCACCTTGCTTGTGAATTCCAAGTTTCACAGTACTTTTATACGCTACTGACTTTTTAAGGATACAGGGAACTTCAGAACTCCAACATTACGCCTACAACCCTTGTGTAGTGATGCCTGTAGCAGAAAAGGGCCCATAAGTTTGATATATTTATCACTCAAAAATCATTCCCAGAGAATTCTCAGAGAACTAAGAACGAGGCCATTTTTAAGTCCTTCGATGACACCCTTACTTTTATGCCCCTAGCCACATTATATCAAATATTTCAGAATGATCCTTTGTTTCAAATTAAATATACATTCATATATTTAATTCTTTGGTCCTTTGGATAATCTGTCAAGTCTACTGTAGGAGAGGTGATTTTTGGTTTTTTTCTTATGAAAAACACCTGAAGAGTAGGGGTCAAACTGCATTTGAATAGTTGGCATACTGCCATGTTTTATAGATATTCAGTTCAATATTAATTTTAATCGAGTTTAAAACATTTTTGAGGCTCTTGAAATGCTAGTAATCCCTAGATTCTAGATCATTAAGTGCTTAATAAATTAGAAATAGCAATACCATTACTGGGGAATATATCACCTGGGAAAATGTTGGTCACCCTACCTGCAAGTCCTCTATTCACAATGTAATAGAAGAAACACAATAAAATGATCTCTTCTGCAAGATTATCCAAAGCCCCTAGAGCATCCCCTGAGGACTATCATCCAAGGTCACTTACAGTTGCTGGAAGTCTTTTACTCTGCCAGGATCCAGGCGGGCACTGTGGCCTGATCTAGTCCCTGATGACCTCTCTCTTCAGTTTGGCCAGCTAAGCTCCCTCTCCTCTGCTGGCGCTCTGGCCCTGCCCCTTCTCTGCTCTCAGATCACTGGAAAGTTGCAGTTGACTCTGGACCCTGGAGACAGACCCAGGGGAAGCCTAGAGCCCTCCACTGTGCTCTTCAACTAGTGGTCACCAGCCTTTGCAGTGGCCCTAAATGGCTCTAGAGGTGCAGCTGCTCAGTCTCCTCCTCTTTCATCTCTGCTCAGTCATCACAATGTCTCCAGGTCAGGGTCTGTGGTCTCCTCCCAGAGAGACACACCCTTTTCCCTATCAGGGCAATACCTGGCTAGACTAGAAGTTTCTTTAAACATCTGCCCCTGTGATGCCCAGAAGGTGGTTCCCTGTTTATGTATCCTTCTTCTCCTTCTAAACTGGGGCCACTTCACCCAGCTTGCCTCTGAAACTAACTCAAGAAATGATAGCTCCATGGCCTATTCCTCTGGAGACACGAAGGGGCCCTGCCTCCAGGGTAATCTCAACCAGATCGCCTCCTGTTTGACTCAGACTCAGGGCCCCCTCCTCCCAAGGGAGAAGCATATAGAATTAGGCTCTGCTCCCAGACCAGCAATCTAGAAGTCTAGTCTCATTGGTTGAGGTTCTGCAGTGTTCCTGAGACTATCTTGTAGCCAATCACAGACTAGGTGAACCCAGGGGCCTTGGAACCTCTGGGCTACAGTGTTCCTTGACTCACTGATTTTCTGCTCTGCCACAACGGAAGTGCCAAGTTCTCCAGTTCAGTCCTCACTTTACCTTCCACTGCCTTCCTGCTTTAGAAACTAAGCCCTGCTGTCTTGCTTTTGTCAATTCTACATTCACACCCCTACACAACACTGAATGGCCACCTGTCTCCAGATGGTTCTCCCTACTATTCAGAGTCCTTCGTTGCCAGCCCGCCTGCGGAATTAGAAACCCCAGTATGACCATTTCCAAAATTAGAAACCAGACTGTACCATCTCCAGGGGCACTGTGCCTACACCTTCCAGCACTCAGTCAAGCCAACCTCTGCAACTGTCACAGACACCCTTCCTTCCGTCACTTCTCCTCCTCCCCCACATTTCTGGCCATGGTGATCTGGGCTTTTGCCTTTCACTCCTTACCTGTCCAGCCTTAATGAAGTTTTAACATGCTCTTGACATTCCCTGCCTGACCTATGCCAGGCAGAAGAAGGGCCAATTCAAGGGTTACATAATCCCTGGATATTCATTTAGAGGCCTCATCCCACATCCTATCAAACATTGGAAAATGTAGCCACATCCTGCATGAAAAATACAATGTTAGGAAAAATTAAAGGAAAAATATAGGTTTCCTCTTGAAATATTTATTAATTTCATTTTGTAGTTTTCTTTGTATTTCAGAGCCTGGACATTTTCTTTTCCAGCTCTCAAAACAATTTGATAAAAGCTGGAAATACTTATGGGCCCTGGGCACTGCACCTATAGTGAGAACCTGAGCCTTAAAGGATTTTAAAAAATGCCTCTGGGAGGGACATAAACACTTCCACATGTTTCTGTGACTCAGTCTCAAGCCCCTCATCCCCATAATCACTAAAATCTCTTTCTCGCCCAGTTTTTAATAACCTAATGGGCTTCCTTGTCTGATGCCCTGCCTCAGCCACTCACCTTTTACCCCAGTGCCCACATAGGCACTCCCCCTATTCCCAGTGACAGCTGGCCTACCTGGATTGCAGGAGCATCACCAACCCTTGAATTCTCTTTCACAGCTCTCCTTCCATCTCTGAGAACCCTGCCCCAGGAGACTGCTGCTTTGAATTATGGCATCTGTTCCCTGTAGAAACAACGACGTTCTCATCAGACTGGACTCTTTTAAGGCTACAGCTTCATCCAGCTCTCTGGTCACCCCCTCACTCCCGACAAGAGCCAGGTCCGATTCTACATGTTGGATGCTTCACTATTGCCCTGCCTGCTGAGACTGACCAGCAAAGCTCACTTGTGTCCGAAGCAGGATAGCCCCAGAAATTACACTTTAAATTTTCCTACTTAAATGCCTGCTCACATTTCTCAGTGCTTTGAGTGTCTCCTTCTCTAAAGGAGGCCTTTTATGACTCAGTTACATAGAGCATCACTGCTATACTTCTCTGTGGCTTTCCTGATCACTCATTTAGGCAGATCGAGAGCACATACAAGAAAGCCAAAATGTCCCCAGCAATTACCCCAGATTATATCTCTTCTAAATATTAACCATTACTCAGTTGAAATAGCCACTAGCAGTTTGGCTTTTACTTTCCGGGATTTCTGTGGTCTTTATATTAGCGATTCTGCAATTTCAGTATATTTCTTAAAATTGAATTATGTATTCTGTGTATACAGCAAGCCAGTTAAGAAGGAGAACCTGCAATGGTATATTTTTGTCTCTTTAGTCTCCTTTCTCAATTTTTTTTTCCCGGAAAGAAAATTAGGCTAGCCTTTTACAAATTGTGTTCTGCTACAGACTGAAATCTTGAGAGGAAAGGTGATGAATGCTTTTATTTTCATGCTGTCAAGAGCTCAGCAAGAATTTGTCCCTATTTTGACTGCAGAGCCTACTATGTGCAAAACAGGCGTGAAAAAATCCCCACTTCTTTATGAGTACCTATTCCAGCTCTTTTGTTTCTTTTTTCTGTTTTTAAATTTCTCTCAGTTGCAATCACTTAACCCTAAAAGGTTTAGATATTTATACAAAAAGTTACTGGGCTTTATTTGTCAAATTCTCTTTCTCTCTCTTCTGAGTTTGATTTTTATTTTACTTATTGTTTGGTTCAGGATAGATTTAACATTGCCTTTTTGCAGGAAATCATGATTAAGGTCCTAGAATATTTACTCGATGCCTTGAACCAATTGTGGTTCCATTGACATAATATCCACAGGCCACATGATACTGACCGTATTTGCCTTCAGAGCCTTGCCTTGCCCTTCTCTGCTCCTTATCTAAACTGGCTTCTGCAGGCTGTTCCAGACTCTGGTGTCAGCTGGCTTCCTGCTAGGTTAGGCCAGCAGGGAGCACTGTCAGGTGACTGGAAGGCAGAATAAACCAGCGTGTATTCTCCCCCTCTCTTTCTGCCTTAGGTACAGTCCCCTGCAGCAACTGTGTCTCCTGGAGGCTCTATCTCCTGCTGGACAGGCCTACCCCTGAAATCAACCCTGGGCTCTGGCAATACCATCGTGGAGTCTGGCAATTACACCTCCTCTCTCCCACCTGCTTAAAAGTCTAATAGCTTCCTGTGGTTGCTAATCCCTGGATTCTTCTCAGTTTTTCCATCACATGTGCAATGGATTCCTTGCATCAACTTCTTTGTTTGAAGTAGTAACTGTGGTTTCTGTTTTTCTGATTGGACTTTTCCATTTTATGTTTTCCTAAAGTCTTACCCTGCTTCTAGGAGAAGGAATGATTTTCATCTAAGCACTGCACACTAACCAATTGCTCCACTGAAACTCCTAAGGAATGATTTTCACAGGAAACTAGTCACATTAAATTTAGGAATCTGTGCTCCTCCAGATGGCTTGAGGATTGTCAGTGTTTTTACCACTCCTTATGCCCCGTACTTGCTCCCCACCTCCCACATACCCAACCTGTGTCCCCTCCCACTCTTAGAGCATATGACATTGTAGTCTGGGGTCACATCCCAAAGGTGCACAGTGATTTAGTTTTGTTGATTTTTTTTTTAGGGGGGAGGAAAGAAAAGTTTTATTACTTTGCCAGCAAAGGAGGAAAAACCCAAATTTCCTGAACATTCTAGAAATGTAGAGCTTTTAAAGGATGGGTTCTCAGCTTCAGGCAATTACTGTTCAACTACAGGTGATGATTCTGATCATCCCATCTCTGCTGAAGACAATCTCATTACCTCTGCCTGGGACCACCCTTTACCAGGTCCAGGCTAGGCCATCTCCTGTTGCACAAATGAACAAAAGATTTACCTGCCCCTCCCAACTACTGGCCTGAGGCAGGGATATGGGCTATAGTTCTCAAAAAGGAGTGAAGGATGTTTTAGAGAGACAGAAAATATTTTTGCCATTTTTTTCCAGGCCATTCCCTATTACATATTCCCCACTCAATATTTCCCTTCCCTATCTATGGGATGAGGGGCGATGCAGTATCAAGCTAATTCCTGCTGATCTGGAGCGATGTCTCAGATGGAAGTTTTATACTTATGTATGTCATTACAAAGCCTTGACAGTGTATTTACAACAACAGATCACCAGGTGAAAAAAAGTCATAGGTAACAACTACGGCAGTGAGGATTGACAAGGCAATATGGACTATCACCTTGTACACAATGTTGGCTACAGGATGGGCTAGAAAGAGACACAGGACGTCTGAGTGCAGAGCTACTACTTGCACTCTGCAGGTGATCTGAGATACTGGTTTCTGTAAATTCAGAAATCATACACAGCACTGAACAAGGTTTAGAATGACAAATACAAATACAGACCAACAAAAGATGTGATAGCCTGGGGAAATCCTCACTAAGGAATTATACCTTCATCCTATAGACAGAACAAATAACCAAAGAGAGATTAGCAAAAAAAAAAAATCAACATTTTCATTTTTTTCGTTTCCTTAAACAGTTACTTTATATTGCCTAAAGTCTGGCCCCTCCGCTGGGGGTTTGGGTCCTCTTCTTTCATGGGACACCTTTCTACCTTGGTGTGATGGATGGAACCAAGGTTTTCATTTCTGACAATTTCAACGAGGTGTGAGTTGTTAGAGGCACTTCATACCGTCTCCTTCACCTCTTTGTTTCCAACTGGGGCGAAGAGCTGAAAGAGGCAAACTCATTCACAGTGGTTAGTACCTGACCCACTCATTTGACATATTGCTTTACCCTGTTTTTTTCACTCATGGTTCATTACCGTACTTACCTTGCGGTGTTGGGAAGGGTCTCTCATAAGCTGTTTCTTAGGGGCTTAACCTAAGCCTGTTTCTGAGGAATATACTTATTCAGAGGAGGACAAATAGCAATACCCTATTCTACTTTTCTGCTAAGATCACATTAGGTCATTAAACCTGAAACATCCAACCTTGAATAAATCAAACATTTTCTACTAACCAATAAGCCAACACATATAGGATCTTGTCCTATATACCTGATCTTTGACAAATTAATTTGTTACAAGACAGTACAATTTAAAGTTTCATTTAACAGTCACTTTTCTTCACACTCCAGCACATACACTGGATTATGATAAAACCATTTTCCTTGGATATAGGTTTGCAGTTATAGGTTAACCATTCAGCCAAAATTTTTCCCAAGGGACTTTTAGATGGAACTTTCCTGTATTGCAACAAGATGTTAGGAACACACACAGACAATACAGAGAATTCTTAACATAAAATGCCAGGCCTATCAAACAAATAGGAAACAAAAGGGGACAAAGCCACCCAATTTGCACCTCGACAGTGCCCAAGATGCCCTGCCATAGGGCAGAAAGGTTCACAAGTGGGAAACTAGAAGGGATAAGATCCCTGCCCCCCATTCCCTGGGAAACCTTTCCCAAATGGTGGCCTAGTCTCCCCATTCCCTGAGAACCACAAAATAGCTTCAAATTCAAACCAGGTCCCCCACCCCTCTAAACCACTACATTTCCACCCAAAAACAGCACCTCTAAACCAACAGGGGTTCTGAACCCCATCCCCAAAACAGGTGGAAACGGTCTTGGCGACCCGGAGGGCTTTACTTACAAATGGCCATGGCTGTTGCAATGCTTCCCAAATCTGTTTCCTACTCCTCAACCCAGTCCAGGTTGGTTGGAGCTGCATCTATCCAGAAAGAAAAAGACTGGACTTCCCAGAGCGAAACAGGTCCCGGCAGCTGCTAGGAATGCCTTTCTTTCTTACCAGAAGAGGCGATGCTCTTACCCACGGCTCGGCTCATACCAGAGCTGCTCCCTGCCTCTTCCAGCAGTCTCAGGGAGTCACCAGGCAGCCTGTGGCCCTAACCAGGAAGGCCAACTCTGTTACCAAAAACTCGGCACTTGTCCATGAGGCCGAATCAGAAGAATAAGGACAAATTGGGGAGGAGGAAAGAGTAGTTTTATTACTTTGCTGGCAAAGGAGGAAAAATGGTAGAACTTCTCATCTCAACATCCAAATTTCCTCTGTTTTTGTTGATTTTTAAATCCTTTTTTATATAGTGTCCTTAACAGGAGTGTCACAACTGTAGGATAGCAAAAAGAGCATAGGATTTTTCATTCAGAATTTGAATTGGTGTGACCTTGTTTGAATCCCATAGCCTATTCCTGCGCAACAATGCCTTCAGTAGTAAAACAGGGGAAAATATAACTTCGTCATAGATTTATGAAGAGAAAATGAAATAAAACATATGAAAGAATTGTTTAAATGCTAAAATTCTAAGTAAATGTAATAGGTTATTATTTTAAAAGAGTAAATAAGCCTGAATTAGTTGTTTTTGTTGAAACAGATGTGGTTTTAAAAGTTAATTGCAAAGGTATTTCTCAACTGGAATTTATACAGAAGTTTAACAGCATCACACAGCCTTGATCTAACACATGATTTCTCAGTCTCAGTTCTATTGACCTTTAGGGCTGGATAATTCTTTGTTGTTGGGAGCTGTCCTGGGCATTGTAAGATGGTTAGTGCATCCCTGCCAGGAGCACCCACCTGTGTAGTTGTGACAATCAAAACACATCGCCTACATATTGCTAAATGTCTCCTGGGAAAAGGATAAAAGCACCCCAAGTTGAAAACTACCGATTTAACAAAACATATTTGAAATGTCACCTCTTTTTTAATTTAAGTTGTTAAAAAAAATTAAAAGGAGCCTGGCTTTCCAAAGATGATTTGGAAAAAGACTTTTAAAAATGTAGTTCAGTCATGAACCATAACCTTAGAGATCCATAAATGTTGCAGTGAAAGTGGTTATTGTCACAGCAGTGGTATGTGTCACTAAGTATTTATGTTGGAGAGGCTAGTCTTCCTGTTAAGTATTGTGGTTGGATTGCCTAACCAAGACGGGCTTTCTTCTTTATACAGTTAATACATTTGTTATTTTTACTGGGTATTAAAAAACCACACTAAGTGCTTTATATCTGACTTTTGTATGTTGAAATCCTTTGATGTCCTTTAAAAGGCAAGGAAACTCAGATTGATATTAGTAGGAACATATATTTCACTCATAACATGACTCAGATATTCTGGGTTTGTACTTGTATAAACTACCCTGAGTAGGTGCAGGAATTTGAATTTTATGAGCATCACAGCTAGGTCATAATCTGCAGAATCTTTCATATTATTATCATTCCTACTATGATTCTCTAGCTACCATTGAATTTCTAGGAAACTATAAACCAAACCATAACTATTTAAAGTCTAGATGTTATTGTATTTAAAATATTGATCACAGTTTTCCAAACATGTCTCTTCTAGCTTATATCAACAGGTTTCCAAGACCAGTTTCCCATCTCCAACTGTGTCGGTTAGCTTTCTTCCTACCTTAAGAAAATATTGACCAAAGCAAGCTGCAAAACAGGTGAAACAGGTTGTAGTAAAAGGGTTACTTTTGCTGAGAAGACAGAAGAGATGCACTGTCCTTGACATGAGTATATTGCTGAGCTTTGTGAACGCACAACATCTCAAGATGGGTAAAAAGACTACTTATTGCTTTAGGAGAATTACACTTATTTCCTTATTAATGATTCTTCTGGTTAATTTTCTTTTTGGGGACTATGAGCCCCCTTTGAAGGACTTATGGGTATTAATAATAATATCACTATATAGTAATTATTAATATTATATATTGTTCTTCTTTTAAAGATATGTTTATCATAAGGTATTTCAATAAAAACAATCTTATAATTAATGTGGGTGGTAGGAGTTTAGGATGCAAACAATGGGACTAATCTGGGCCAGAAAGTTAGGACACTTTTATTCGCCATCATACATTTGAACTTGAATGACTTTGGCCCAGGCCTACCTCTTCAGTTCACTACCATTTCCTCAGCTCATCACATATGACATCTGGCCTACACTTCCCATTTATTGAGTCCCTGTGTAGGCATTTGAATCTGTAAATTCTGCCAGGACAAAGCTTGGGCTAGCAACCCACACCCTAAATGAGTATTCCCCAGTGGAATTCTTTTGTTTCCAGAAAAGGGATCTATTTGAGGTATCAGCACTGGCCCCATCTGTTTTTTAAGATCTGAGAAACAAAAAAACTATGTAAATATACACAGAAATGATCTGAGCCAAATCCCTCATTCTCATCATAAACAAAGAAGAAAAGGCATTGATGATGGGCCATTCAGAGTCCTTCCTGCTACCTCTGATTAAGAAAAGTTATATGGCCAAGATGGAGTAACAGGAACTGGATTTATCCTCCTGCCTGTAACAACCACACAACAAAAATAACAACGAAAGCAGACAAAATATGTAAACAATGGTTTTAGAGACACTGGATATCAAGCAATGGTGGACAGTGATGCTTAAAAGATAGGAAATAAAAGAGACAAGACCTACTATTGCCCCCGCTTACTAACTTGGGAGAGTTTTCAGGTCATGACATATGGTGGTGGAACTGAGGTGGAGCCCAGTTATGAATCTGAATTGAGGAGATGGAACAGAGAGTCCAGGGATATCAAGGCAGTAAGATTTCATAGGACAGGGTGACAAAGAGGAGAAAGCTACACAGAGAGAACCCTGGGGAGTCTGCAGAAAGACCTTTGCCAAGTACTCAGAAGAGGAAACAACATGAAGTCTGGGAAAGAACCATCTGAAGGAAGAGAGAGGGCCTGTGCCTGGAGCACAGATGAGGCCAGGAGGGTCAGGATTACTGCCGATTCCTACCACCAGCCAGACTGGAAAAACTGATAATTCACAGGCACCAGGTAGAGTACTCAAGAAAGTCTTGCCTCAGTGGTTGGGAATAATTAGCCCTAGCCTGACAGCTGCTCCCAACCTGCCAAACAAACCATAAAAGCAAGACCTGAAAGGATCACATTGTTTCTAAGTAACTTAACATCCTCCCTGAACATAGCTCAAGATTTAAGAGAATACAAAAGTATCCAGCACGCAACAAAGTAAAATTCACAAAGTGTGCTTGCAATGAAAGATTACCAGGCCTACAAAGAGATAGGAAAACACAACTCATAACAGGGAGAACCACCAGATAATCAAAATGGGCCCCAAATGGACACAGATGATATAATTAGAGGAAAGGACACTAAAGCAATTATTGTGACCCTATTCCGTCTGTTCAGAAAGCTAAGTAGAAATGAAGTATATTTTAAAAAGACCCACACCTGGTCAGAATTTCTGGTGAGAACATAAAATGGTGCAGCCACCTTGGAAAACAGCCTGGTAGTTCCTCAAATTGCTAAACATATAGTTACTATATGACACAGTAATTCTCTTATATATGTACCCAAGAGAAATGAAAACATGTTCACACAAAAACTCATACATGAATGTTCATAGTAGCATTATTCATAACAGCCAAAAGGTAGAAACAATTCAAATGTCCACCTCTGATGAACAGATAAACAAAATGTCTTATATCTACACAATAATTGAATACTATGCAGCCATAAAAAGGAATGAAGTATGGACATGTGCTACAACATGGATGAACCTCTAAAACATGCTAAGTGAAAGGACCCAGACACAAAGGACCACCCATTGTATGATTTCATTTGCATGAAATGTCCAGAAAAGGCAAATCCATGGAGATAGCAAGATCAGTGGTTGGCAGAGGTTGGGAGGATGGAAAGTTACTGCTAATGAATATGGGCTTTCTTTGGGAGGTATTGAAAATATTTTGGAATTAGATAGTGGTGATGGTTGTACAACATTATGACTACAGTAAATACTACTGAATTGTATACTGTAAATGTATAAATTTATAGTATGTTAATTATATCACAGTAAGGATGGTTAAAAACACATACAATCAGAAAAGAACCAATTTAGCTTTTTGCCACCAAATTAATTAAACTCTCCTCCATTTCACTCCTCCCATTCTCTCTCTCTTTTTTTTTTTTTTTGAGACAGAGTCTCACTCTGTTGCCCTGGCTAGAGTGAGTGCCATGGCGTTAGCCTAGCTCACAGCAACCTCAAACTCCTGGGCTCAAGCGATCCTACTGCCTCAGCCTCCCAAGTAGCTGGGACTACAGGCATGCGCCACCATGCCCGGCTAATTTTTTCTATATATTTTTAGTTGTTCAGATAATTTCTATTTTTTTTTTAGTAGACATGGGGTCTCGCTCTTGCTCAGGCTGGTCTCAAACTCCTGAGCTCAAACGATCCACCCGCCTCAGCCTCCCAGAGTGCTAGGATTACAGGTGTGAGCCACCGTGCCCGGCCTCCTCCCATTCTCTTTAACCCATCTCACCATTCCACTGATAGAATTTTCCCAAAGTCACCAATGATCTGAATTTGTCTCATTCACTGTCAGAATCAAAATAGTTTATCACTGCATTCTTTCTGAAATATTTAATAGCATCTTTTTCTATTGGTTTTCATGAAATCTCATTCACCTAGTTTTCTCTTACCAGACTTTGTAGCCAGCTGCATACTCATAATCTTCACTTAGATGTACAGTGGGTGCCTAATACCTAAAATGTATATGACAGAATTCTTATCTACTCCCTATAATACTATCCTACAGACACACATCAGGTAGGCATATATCTACTCTTCCCCTAGCCTCTCTCATGAAAGTTAACATATAATCATTTACTCAGGTGTTCAGGCCCAAAAGTAAGGAGTCATTTACCATGTTTGATTGCTGTTTTTCCCTTAATACTACTACATTTAATGCATTGTGAAGTCTTAATAGTACTTCCTCCAAAATACATGCTGAATCCATCTCCATTCTCCAGTTACTTATTCAGAGGTCAGAGGGGACTTGTGGAGTGGAGCCTGAGGGATTAGATTTTATGTGGTCTTGTGGGCCATTGTGAGAACTTTCACTTCTACTCCAAATGAGATAGAGTTTTGATCACAGGAGTAACATGATCTGACTTAATTCTTAAGAGGATCACTCTGACTTCTGTGGTGAAATTAGAATGGGGATGGGGGATGAAAATAGGGAAGCTATTGCAATTTAAAAAAAGGGTGATGGTTTGGACTAGGATGTTGGCAATGGAGGTAGAGCACATTTGGATAGGAGGAGATAAGAAGTTTGGTTTTTAACATTTCCAGTTAGAACTATGTATCAGATATCCAGCAGAGATATCAAGAAGGATGTCAGATATGTGAGTCTGGAATTCAGGGACAAGGTCCAAACTGGACAAATAAATTCTGGAGTTGTCAGTGTATATGTGATATTTAAAGCCATAAAACTCAATCACCAATGTAAGCAGCACAGATAGAGAAAAGTCTATGGGCTTGAGCCCTGGGGCCCTCCAATAGTTAGAATCAAGGGGATAAGGCAAAACTAGCAAAGGAGGCTGTGACAAAATAGCCACCGAAGTAGGATAAAAACCAGGTGAACGTATTATCATCTTAAGATGGGCAAAACTGCAGCATATTTGAATGCTGAAAGTGTTAATTTACCAGATAGAAGTCTTGTCCACACTGTTAAAGAATCGATCTCCAGTTTCATTAAATGTTATTAATAAAACCATGTTGTAGAAACATCTGCTCCAGTAATGTCAATATCATTTTATAACTATGTATTTTTAATAGTAAGCTTTATTTTCTATATCCCTACTTTCCATCAGAGACAAGGATTTCTCAAAGGCTGGCTTGAGATGCCTCCCAACCTTCTTGAGACTATCTGTAGAAATATCACTCCCCACTTTTTAGTGCCTACTGTATCTGTTCCCTTGGAAAACCAGGGTTAAACCGGGCTAGGCTATGTTTGGTGGAGAGTGATAGCTTTCTCTAGAGCAAGAGTAGCATAGTGTAAAGCCCGTAATTTCCATTTGGAAATATCCAATTTCAGGTTTCCCATATCCTTCTTTATTCACTCCTTCTAGTCTCATCCACCAAGGGGCACAGGAAGCACAAGCAAATTTCTTACCATACTGCACCAGTACATGCTACCATATCTTTTTGTACAGCAATTTCATTTTTTTTTTTGTTTCTCTGATTGCAATTGTTGAATTGAATTTTATCCCAGACCAGAATACATTCGCTATGATATTTGGGAGTTGTATAATTATCCACATTGGTGTGAGAATTTAAATAATTACCAATAATGCCTCCTATTATTATTCACTGCTTTATTAAGGAGAAAAAATGTGTACTATTGCCCATATTTACTCTACAAAATCTTTTTAAATTTTAACTATGAAGTCGTTATTGTGAGTATACTCTTTAATCATCTTTGTCTAGCTTGGCAATTTCACAGAACTCAATTACTATTGATGTCTATGGCCTGGTTCATAGGAAGATGGCTTAAATCAGATGCTGTTCCAGAAGAGAAGCAGCATGGTGTGGTAGATCAAGGCCCTCCACCCGAGGCAGGTGTCCTGGATTCTCATACCCTCTTATTTGCTGCGAGACCTCAGTAAACATTGAATTTCACTCCATAAAATGAAGACATAGCCTAATTACATCTTATTGGCTAGAAGAATACAGCAAGATAATCTCTTTGGGCCTCTTCTAGCACTAAAACCATTGGCTTAGAATCAGGGTCACATTAAAAAATTGAAAGTTGTAAAAATGACTTGTGCCTATCTATTGAAAACCCCTAATTAGATAGAAAAAGTTAATATCCTTTTAAAAAGAAAAAAAAAAGTACCTAAACTACCAAAAGCTCTTTCTGTTTTAATTTTGTTTTTAAATAGTGTGACTCTGGGAAATAAAATAAAGAAGGCCACTGAATGAATGTTCTGTGAATCGGGATCGCCTTTATAAGGAGTGACTTCTTATTTTTCCCTTGCAGGTGTAACTGATGTATGAAGATTTATTCCAAGTTTTCCAGGTTGCTATACTGGTGGACCAAGAGGAAAGTAGTTGGACTGGATTGCTGAAAAAAGCTCTTTTGGTACTGTAAGGCATGCTTTTATGCACTTTAAGTTTTCTCTTACCAAAGAAAGTAGAATGACAGCACATTTAGATTTGGAAAAGTGCTGATTGATAGAACACCCTGCCACCAACACTCTGGGATCAGTTGGGATGAAACAGATAAAAAAAAAAAAAAAAATCCCAAAATACCTTCAGCCAGTTCATTAAAAACCTATCTGTTTGAAATCTCTTTTTTTTTGATTTGTGGCTTTTCTTGATGACTTCTCCAGACATCTGCTTTTATTTCCCTGTAAGTTTTTTCAAAGGATAATGAAAGGTGGGTAAAAAAGATTTTTTTTCAGTCTCTACATGAAAAAGAAAGTGTAGATTATTTGTGTCCTTGCTTTGATCATTCTTTCCATGACTCTCCAGTAGGCTTCACAAACTATTACTGAGATCAAAACATAACAATTCCTGTTATCATGCTGAACGAATATCTGCCTGAGTAAATGTGCAGAAGTTTCTTTTCATTCACCTGCTCAGGAGCATAGTTCTTAGAAATATACAGCATAGAACTCCCAGAACCTTATTCATTAAAAGCTCTGATTCCTCACTGACAAGGGTTCCTTGGACTCTCAGCCTATATAACAGCTTTGAAGGACTCAAGTGTCACTTATTTTTATGTAGCTACAGACATGTACCTGTTGTCCTTAATGATCTCATTTTCCTTACTTTTGTCTTCCCCAGGTGCACCCAACTGGAATCAATAATACCCTTCTCATGCTGAACTCAGCTGACCCCAGTTTCCTAGCAGAGCCTGACTCAGGTGGTAAGAGCAGTTTCCTTAGCGCCACCTACAGACAGAGTCTAGAACTATTCTTCCTGGTTTGTAATTGGCATGGTTCTGCCAAATTCCTGGAGCATATGGGGCTTTTGTTGCAGAGATTTTTTTTCTCCCCTGTTACCCACATATTAGTCCAAGTCATGAATTTGCTATGCTTTTCTTGCTGGGCTTGAGATTCTCCCTAAGCTGCAACTCACTTGGCTGTGACTCCAACTCCCTATTTGGCTTGTATCAAGCCTCTTTCCTGTGGATCCTGGCTCCTGGCAAGAAGCTTGCTGTGAAGAGAACTATAATCAATATCAGATGGATTCCTGATTTTTGTTCCCTACCTAATGGGGACCCTTAGTTACTTAGCCTTGGACTGCCATATCCTTTGGCTTTTAGGCATTGAACTTCCTGGCTACTCCCCCAGAAGCTGGCTGCTCAAGATTGGCTAGCATTCTTCACAGTCTCAGCTTTTCCTCATTTCTTGTTGATACAAGTTGCTAAGTTACCAGCATGCCTCATGTTTCAGTCTGTCTAATTTGTGATACTGTGGTGTTTATCTCTATATGTGCATATAAATGCATTTGTTTCTATTTTGTAAGACAAACACACTAAAGAATAAGGCATTGCATCTCCAACTTTCCCTAGAATCCTCAGATCATTGCGGGGAAGAAATAGTCTCGAAGCCCTTACAGCCACTGCTCAATTGATCCTAGAGAATTGTACTTACTATTAATAACCTGTCCATCCACTTCTGGATCTGTGCCTTGCCTAAGTGAAACTTCATACCTACCTGAGGTCTAATAGAATAGAATAAGTCCTTGCTTAATTTCATTACTCGAGGGTCTTAGGACTCCCCAGGACTGCAGAAGGCATTCCTTTCCCTAACAATCTCATTTACACCTAAAGTTACTTTAAATTTAGTCTTTGACCCCGTTGAACAGATAACATGCTGATATCTAAATAATGTGATTTTATTTTGTAGACTCTGATAGCTGAGAGATATCAAAGTTGTCATTCTGGTACTGGAAATTTATTCCCTACAGGATACCTTTAGTAGTAGTGAATTTCTTTCTAGCCACTCAAAGCATTTTCTGCCAACACAAGTGTTAATTCTCCTTTGCCTCCTAGGCATCTTTTCTTTCCTGGCATCTTCCCCAGATCATTTCTTCAATCCTATTCAGAAACCTTTGTTTTTGCTAATGCACCAAACCATGGAGAAGCATTCGTTGCTCAGACTTTCTTTACCTTGTCTTTTGTAATGGACATTAGATTCTTCTTCAGAACACGACATCGATAATAATCGTAAGCAAAAGCATAATTATGGCACGTGCCAGGCCCTAGAGCAGTTTCATTGTTATCCCTGCTTCCTGGGCTCACAGTGAACTATGGTCAGACTTCCGTGGTTCTGCCAATAAACTGCCAGGCGGTTTTGTTTAAGTCACTAAGAACTCCTATCAATATTGTTTTGAAATCTGTCTGGCTTTTGTCTTCCTCTCAAGCTACTATTCTGATTCATGTTAGTGATTTTCACCCTGTAGGTACCCGTCCCTTGTGGAAGTCAGACGTTCTATCCAGTATGGTTCACAGCTGTTGTCCCAGGGTGGGGGGTTTAGTTAGTCACCATCATCCCCCTTTATCTCTCTTTTCAGTTGAATCCCCTGTTTGCTTGACCATAGTCTTCCCCTTTTTTTTGTTTCTATGAACTATTCCCCACTAGTTGCCTGAGAAAGGTTGGGTGGGAGTATATCAGCCAGAGTTCAACCAGGAAAGCAGAACCAACAGGCACTATATACTAAGGGATTTATTTTAAGTAATTGCCTTACTTGATTGTAGGAACTGGTTAGACAAGTCCAAAATCTGCAGAGCAGGCTGGAACTCTCAGACAACCTGAAGCTGTAGTTCACGGGTAGAATTTCTTCTTCTTCCAGGAAACCTTAGTTCTGCTCTTAAGCCTTTTGACTGATTGAATCAGGGCCACTCAGATTATCTAAGATTATCTCTTTTAATTAAAGTCAACTCATTGTAGATGTCTATTTTCTCTATTCTTTCTTTCTTTTTTTTTTTGAGACAGAGTCTCTCTCTGTTACCCAGGCTAGAGTGCCACAGTGTCAGCCCTGCTCACTGCAACCTCAAACTTCTGGGCTCAAGCTATCCTCCTGTCTCAGCCTCCCAAGTAGCTGGGACTACAGGCACTTGCCACCACACCTGGCTAATTTTTTCTATTTTTTAGTAGAAATAAGGGAGGGGGGTCTTGATCTTGCTGAGACTGGTCTCAAACTGCTGACCTCAAGCAATCCTCCTGCCTCAGGCCTTCCAGAGTGCTAGGATTACAGACTTAAGCCACTGCCAGGACTGTTCTTTCTTTCCTGAGATCTTGAAGATTTCCTAGAGGCTGTAAAAAAGCTGGTGACCCACCCCTATTTATAGATAGAATTTACCTCAGATGGCCTAGAGATATATATAATTTTCCTTCTTCTCAGATAGTGTTGAGTAGATTTTTACAAATTTTTGTTTTTGGTAACATTTTTTCTAGCCTCGGTGTGAATTACTGTGCTTCTGTAAACACATTTCATCCACTTTACAGCTAATAAATGGATTTAATTGATTAAGTTACACTTTTAAAATTTACATTTGATTCCTTGATTGGATTTGAACCTCCTCAAGAAAAAAAAAATCTCTTGAATATGGAACTTCTGCAGCTGGCTACTTTCATCTACCGTATTTCAATTCTTATTAGTTTCAATCTTGTTATTTTGGCCTTTTCTTCATCTGGCTTAAGCTTCTGAGAGTCTCTAATTATAGCCATCCAGATAATATAAGCCACATATAAATTTGTACTTCTATTATAAAAATTCTAAGAATCTGAACATTCTGTTCTTTAATCATTAGAAAGCAACTGACAAAGTTTAGCATCCAATTTCTTGCTACTATGACAAATTCCCCCCTAAACAGCATGGGAAAAATACATTCCAGCTTCATCTACATTAGCAATGAATTTCAATTCATAACCTTACACAGTTGGCTTTAGAAGTACTAGCATTCCCTTCCAACATCCTTATCTATAGCTGCAGCCTCCAACCCATTCCCTGAGACATATGGTTCTGCATTTCTTGGAAAGTTTGCTGCAATTCATTACTACATTCAAAATCCCTTGAGTCCAGCTACAATGCTGGGTAATTACTCCAACGTGGAGAAGAGTCAAACTGCATGTGAATGTGCTTCTTCAATAATTCTAACCTAAATCTTCAAAGTAGCAACAGCATTTTTGCTTAGCTTTTAGAATCACAGGGTGGAAGCTCAGTTAACTGTTTGGCATAATACTGCTTTGGACAGTAATCGCTGGGAGTACATGGGCTTTATTCAGCATCAAACTCTTGGTAAGCATTTAAAAATATTTCCACACCAAAGAAAAGGACTTGTCAATATCACTGCTGCTGCTCGATAATAGTTTTGTCAACAAGTAAGTAGATTTGCCAAAGTGACCCACTCCTATTTATGGATAGAATTTACCTCAGATGACCTAGAGATATAATCTCTACTGTCAATCAGTAGTTGGGTCAACATCACTTATTGTCGAACTAATTTTATGCCATGGAATCCAATTTACACACAATCTTGCATAGAATCTCAATTTATAAAACAGAAAAGAACAGAGTTGATCAGGTTGAAGGGTATGGGATGCACAGGGAGAAGTAAGTTTAGCTTTCTCTTCATATCATGGTGGCCAGTAAAGCATATCTGTAGAATCCCAGAGCTCTGCAGAGCGTGCCAGGAAAACCATAAAATCTGTATTATTTACAATAATATTTTGGCTATTTTCTTACTAACATGTTGGCTATTTTTGCCATATGCAACTGTCAAAAGACAAAATTACAACAAATTTTGTTGTAGATCTAATTGGATTTTGTTGTTGTTCTTGTTGTTGTTTTTTGGTGATCCATGAATTGGGGCAGCCTCCATTCTTCAAGATAGAATGAAGTGCCAACCAGGCAATGGCAGAGCAGTGGATTTTGTAAAGTGAGGACAAGGAAACAGAACAAGATAAAAATAACTGATTGGTTAACGTCATATTACTTCTTTGCACTGGTTAAAGCCGAGGGGACTTCCTTATCACACTGATTCAGGTAGACTGGAATTCTGTTTTCAGGAAAAATTGCTCTGTTTGGGATCTATTTGCTTCCTTAAACTTTAGTTTGATTACGTGGCATTTAGCATGAGTGACTCCACTTTGGTTTGGTCTGGTTTGTTAGGGCCTAGTGTGGGAGCTCAGTGTAAAACAACGACCTCCCATAATGTTTGTTTAGCAAAACCTAGCCAGTAAGCACCAGTTACTGTGTGGTTTTTGGAGAACTCATTGTGCATAGCATTAAAATAAACAGTGAGGGGAAGAAATTGCTATGGAAAATAAAATCTTAGAGCCTGGAGACAATATGAAATGAAAACATAAGAAGGAGACTATGGAGAAAAAATTCAAGCATAAATGAATATAATCATAGTCAAATATTTAAAAATGCCCTAAGTAGAGCACACCTCATCTTGTTTGATCTTGGAAACTAAGTGGAGCTAATCTTGTTAGTAGGTTGATGGAAAATGCCTAGGGTTACCAAGAGCTGTCTACACACCAAACAGTTTAGGGGCAAAGATGTTCTTGTGTTCACCAGGAATCTATTAAACATAATGCTCTACCCACCAGCACTTTGGCATAGGTGTTTTGCTTCTGTGACCAACACTAAAACTGAGACATACCATGATCCTAAAGTACCGTATGAGTCACCAGGAGATTATTCTGCATCTAGCAGACATACAGTTATATAATTATAATATAATTTAATAGAATATACCTATATCTTATTATTGTTGGAAATCTGTTGGAAACCTTATGTGGTGTGACCGAAGCATAACATTCTGGTAACCAGAACATTGCAGGGCCTGGATATTGCATTTCCTGACTATCTCATATAAAAGTTTTTATGTACAAGTGATAAAGAGTAGCTAAACTCGTTGAATGGACCAGATCAAGGACATGAAACAGGAAGATTTGTTTTGAGAACTTTTGAAGGTTGAAAGAATATTCAGCAGAGAAAGTTAGGAGAGAGCATTTATGTTAAAGAATCTTCTCATGCATACATAGCCTTAAATTCACAGTGCTTGTTTTTCAACTGGTGTATTTATAAGGCACTTGTCTTCCAAAAGTAGGTTTGTGTTTCAGTTACGATGGAAATAATGCTTCCTTTGTTGAACATATCTGTGTGACCTTGGCCAAATCACACCGGGTATAACACAGAGTACACTTTTGCTGCTGCTTCTGAATGGTGCTTCATCTTGGTGGCTGTGCCATGTGGATGGCATTCAGAAATAACAGTCATGTCTCTATACAGTGGTAATCAAATACAAAGTGATTCTAAAGGCTCAAAGTTTTGATTCTGCAACCAAATGAATACAATTATACAGACTTAGCTAACCCTGACTATGCTTTTATCCTTTCATTAATTAACACATATTTAGTTTTTCATAGGGACTGAGGCACTGTATAGATGCTATAGAGCCTTTAAAGTTTAATCCAATATGGCTTTCCCCACTAAGGTTCTTGTAATGGTTATTCTTATGTCTTTCCTTCTGCCCATCTCTGAAAATTTCTCACTTTCTCTCTTGGAGCACCATGCTATGATTAGCTTCATTTCCAGGGACTGGGCATGGCTTAGAAAAATGATTCTTTTGCTTGTGAGGATCCCCATACAGACTCTGCCGAGTCAAATTTAGTACCAAAGGGATTGTGTGCTTTATTTGATCAGCCCTGATTTCTGAGCTGTGCCCTGGAAAAAGAAAACATGGATTTTGTCAGTATCTATGGAGCCAGAGTAAAGTGTCCTGATTGCAATCTGTCCTCATTACAGCTGTGGCAGTACCAAGTGTGGTACTCAGAACATCCACTGTGCTCTGATGGCAACAGCACTCAATTTCCGTATGCAGCGAATGTTGGGGTCTGTTATATAGATAAGCTGTACGACTTGTAAAATATCCAATTTTTAAGTTGGAAGTGACTTTGTCTTTGATAATTTTGCCTTTCTGAAAAAACTCCTCTCGTCCCACCTACTCAGAATGTTAGGTTCCTCCCCATCCCCACGATGATCTGTGAATGTCTAGCCTCACCTCATGACGATGATTGGATTCAACATTGTAATTGCATATGCCTGACTCTTCCACTCTGTCAGCAGCCTCTTCCCTGGAATATCTCCCAGTGCTCATGTCATATCCTGTTAGGTAAATCGTGAACCTATAGGACTGTATCTCCTAGTTTTATGAAAAAAGATCACATTTAATTCTCTGTCATTTTCAGCACTTAACACATTGTTAGTGTTTTAAAAGAATGAAACACGTGTAGGGCATTTATAAACTTTAAAAGTGCTTTTTGGTTTGTTATCTTATGCAATTGTGAGGGATGAGGGATGGCAAATACCTATCTGACAAATGAGAAGACTGCGACATAAAGGTTAAGTGACTTCTCTGAAGTCACACAGTGACAGAAACAGATTTAGGATCCAATTCCCTTGACTCCTAGACTCAGAAATTTTTTGTTAAAAATTGTCTACTCATATTAGTACTCCCTGAAAGCTATTCCCACCAGAAGTCTCATATTAATTAGATATTTCATCCTTTTAAACTCTGTAGTATTGCTAGCATTTACAAAATCATGCTGAGTGGAGGCAGTGAACACTGCTTGGGCTGCCCAAAGAAGCAAAAAGATATAAAGATGAAACCATCAGACAGATTTATGACTCTCTGAGAGAGGGTTGTGCAACCTCAGATCCACCTTGACCCAAAGTTATTATATGTTGAAACTCAGACTTTATCACAGGACCACTGGGTGCCTTTCTCATGGCCACTACAGCTCAGTTTTACAACAGTCTTCAAATAGTGAAACTGTGCCCCAGAACTTCACTGGGCTTCCTTCCATATCTATGGATTTGTGATCACAACTTTAACATCAGAGCATGGAAGAGACCTTAATAAGGATCATCTTATTTCACATACGAGGATACAGAGAATGTAAGGCAAAGTGACCTGTTCTATCAGGGGCACAGATCCAGGTAGGCTTCTTAATTTATTGACTGAGTCACTCAGAAATATTTATTTGAAAACATATTTTGTTCCAGGAACCATTTTGGGTACTGGAAATACAACAATGGCAAAAAAAAAAAAAAAAAAAAAAAAAAAAAAAAAAAAAAAAAAAAAAAAAAAAAAAAAAAAAAAAAAAAAAAAAAAAAAAAAAAAAAAAAAAAAAAAAAAAAAAAAAAAAAAAAAAAAAAAAAGACAAAATATTCCTTCAATGGAGTTTATATTCCAGTTGAAGAAGGCAGACAATAAAAATAAAAAAGTAAATTATAGAGTATATTAAAAAATGACAACATAGGAAAGAAAAAAAAAGCAGGAAAAAAAGGGTAAATGGTTCTGAGGGCACTGGGTAAATTTTAAATCGGGTGATCAGGGAGTTACTCACTGAGAAGGTGATATTTTTGAGCGATAACTTAGCAAAGGTGAAGGAGTAAGTAATGAGAATACCTGGGGAAAGCCTGTGAAAAGCCCTTAAGGTAGCAACATGATGACATCTTTGGGACACCAGAGCCAGGATATCTGGGGCAGAATGAACCAGCTGCTGAATGGTGGGATATGAGATCTTAGAGGTCATGAGGAACCAGATCTATGTAGGGCCTTGTAGGTTATAGCAAGGACTTTGGGTTGTACCCTAAGTGAGTGAGATGAGGAGACATTGGAGAATTTTGAACAATGGAGTGATATCTTTGGGATTAGTTTTAAATGGATTCCTCTGGGTTTGGGGATTGAGAATGGATTAGAGTGAGGCCAGGGTAGGACTGGGGAAACCATTTAGGCGGCTATTACTAAAGATGAGACGATGATGGCTCAGATCAAGGTAGAAATGGTACCAACAGGTTAGATTCTAAATACATTTTAAAAGTGGAGCCAAGAGGATTGCTTAAGGATTGGTTTTGGGGTGAAAAAGAGAGGAATTAAAGATGACTCAAAGTTTATAGCCTGAGCAATTGAAAAGATAGACTGGCAGTTAACTAAGACGGAAAAACCTACAAGAGGAGCAGGTTTGGAGAGAGACGAACAGTTCAGTTTTAGAAATATTTAGTTTGAGATGTCTATTAGATAAGCAGTGGGGTCAAATAGGCAGTTGAATGTGAATCTAGGTAAATATGAATTCAGGTAAGAGAACTGAACTAGAGAATTTGCTGTCATCAGAGTATAGGTGATATTTAAAGCCAGGAGAATACCAAGGGAGTGAAAGTCAATAGAGAAAAGAAGAAAAATCCAAGGATTAAACCCTGGGTTATGTTGGGTACTTTAGTACAGAACTCAGTTTTAGGTTCTTACCAAAATGTGTACTGGAATATTGGTTTAAAGTTCATACAATTGGTTTAACTCTACTTTAGGCTACTGAAGGCAAAATTTCATAAAATCCCTCAAAAGTCCAAAGTTTATTATAAGACAAACTTGCCTTAAATGTCAAATATATTGGGGTGCTGTTCATATTCATGGAGTAAGAAGAGGGCAGCCTTTCACAGGGCTTCCCCCATTCCCAAACTCCAGGGTCTGTCTGACGCTAGTTCGCTCCTCATTGTTTCTGTATACTTTCTCCATGAAAACTACAACTCTTTGAACAATTAGCCTCCAAAAGACTAAGCATTAGCCAACTACTGGATTCCTACATCTATATCAGTATAGTGCTTTGTGGGACTTTAGAGATTTCAGATAACCATTTCTTTTCTTCTTGTAGTATGAGAAGATTTTCTGAGAGTGAGTTTCAAGGTGGTTAAATCCACATCAGCTTTTTATCCCTATCCCTTAGGTACTAGTTCAAGGATTAAAGTGTATGTAAGAATTAGAAGGTGCTTACTTAAAAATGCAGATGCTCTGGTCTTTTTGATAAAACATAATTTTAAAAAATTCTAACATGTTTTATTTTTTAATTGCTATGTAACAGTTGTAGCTTCCCAGTCTTACCTCCAGAGATTCTGATTCATTAGGTCTGGGGTGGAGCCTATGATTTGCACAGCAGGTGATTCTGATGCTGATTTGGAATCAGAAGAGACACTTACTTTTGACAGTGGACAAGTGATTCCGTTAGACAATATCTTTGGTACAGGAAGAAAAATTTCTATGGTTGGTGGGAAGTTTATGAAAAGATTATGATCTCAAAAAAAATCCTAAAAGTGAACTGTATTGAGTCAAATAAAGTGTACATTCCAGGAAAGAGGATGTGAGTCTACATAAGGTAGGTATTTTTAAAAATAATTAGCTTTATCAAGTCATGATAAAGCTACTTGTAAATGTATTTTATCATTGAAAAGTAAAAGAAAACATCAGTTTGAGATTGCACAGAGTCTTCTCTGGGAAATAAGATTTTGCTAGTTGACTTCAAAGCCACCATAAATTATTTTTTATAACAAAACAGAAAATGTATAAAGAAGTAACCTGTGAAAAGACAGAAGACTGGCTCATATTTGAATTATAATTTTCTCCTCCTTCATTCAACTCAGAAACATCCAAGTAGAGAAAAACAAGTTAAAACTTTCTGTATATTTTGATGAAAGTTTCCTCTCCACTGTGGGTAATACAAGAGTGAATTATAGTTGGTATGACTGGGATTGCTACTAACTTCAGGCAAGACCATGTGAATGACAGTAAGAGAAACTGCTATATGAAGAGTCCAGACTGACTGATCTCTAAGTCTCCTTAATTCCCATTAAAGTTATCTAAGATCTAAAACTCTGTGAGTCCACACAGAGTATTTATCCACCCATATGAAAAACTGTGTCTTGTTTGCCAGAGAACACACAGAATCACATCTCTCCCATCTAAGTACTAATCAGGCCCAACCCTGCTTAGCTTCCCTGATCAGATGAGATCAGGTGCATTCAGGGTGGTATGGCCATAGATGACATCTCTGTACCTCATTCCTTGAATAAAGTCAGGGGCAAACCCTTAAACACCAATAATCCCAGCTCCTTATTCCATATTTTAAATGATTTATAGCTATCAGATACTTAATTCTACCAAATACTTTATTATAATCAAGAAAAACGGAATGGCAGTTTGCAAAAAAGGTTTTAATTTTCATATATGCTTTTCAAAGCTCATTTCAAAATGCACTCATTATCTTGTTTTGAATTTTTAGTGGTATTTTTCTCAGGGTATTTGGTATGTACTGGTTTGCTAATCAGTAGCATTCCTGTATGTACATCTCTGTCAGAATTCCAAAAGAATATTAGCAGTGTTAAAACAAAGCCCTCAGAGGTAGGCCTATTTTACTGTAAGATAACATTCCCTTTTAGGCATTGTTTGCCATGTGTCTTTGAACACCTAGGAATTGTATTATCTCCTTGTAGCAGAAGGCTTAGTGTTTTCTAATGTAATTATGTGATGAAAGAAAGTATAGTTTGGAGTGCACTATATTGTGCTGCTTATGTTTTTAAATGACAGATTTAATAACAATAAAACAGGTAACTATAAGTAACATACTAGGAGAATAATATAAAATTACATCTAACTTAATGCACTGAGGAGTTTCTAGAATAAGTCTCTGTAATGATCAAATAGGATAATCTTAAATCAGCTTAGCTCATTGAGTTTACCTGAAGCAAATCTCTCCTCCTGCAAAATGTATTCAATACAAACAAGACATTTTGGTCTTTAATTTAATTTAATTTTCAGAGGTCCAGCATCCTTTTCCTTCTTTTGATTATAACACCAAGGTTTCCTTTTGGGAGTTACTTCTTGTCCACTATTTGCAGTCTCGTTAACTGTCAATTAAAGTCCACTGTCCTTACCTGGCTAAGGGATAAGTCTATGAACCAATCAGATGTTCTTGCCCAAGATTTAACTCTTAAAAAGAGTGATATAGAGATAGGAAAAATAGAGCCAATTCATCCCCACAAGGTGACCTAATAAAACCTCCCACTAGTTTCTGCTACCTGGTTCTTGCTACCTACATTCCTGGATTCTTTTCTGTGCACACGTCTGCAGTTACTCCTTTGGTTCTATGAGCCACCCATATTTTTCCAGTGAGTCCTTTTTTATTTTTCAAGTTTGCCAACACTAGCCTTCGTTGTTGCAACTGAAGATTTCTAATTGATATAAAAGATCTTGCACTCTTCAATCTGTTTGCTACTTTTCTAAAGGATTATACAGAACTTAACATTTTATATTGGTGTATATATATTATACGTGTATATATAACAGATATTTATCCCTTTCCACTGATGTGTATGTATGTGCATGCTTGCATGCACGTGTGCTGGTATGTGAGCTGAATATGCAAAATACCAAGGTTCCACAGGCATCTTTATAGAACTTGATCTTTCCTAGTTAAAGGAGATTGCTGAATTTGAAACAGAAAACAAATGTTCCAAGGAGGTCTTCCTTAAACATTCTCTCCAGTTCATTGGTGAGTTTGTAAGCCCCATTTTATTTGAATAAGAAGTAAAAAGTCCTCTTATAGGCAGAACTTTCCTACATATTCCTAAAATGCTAAATGCATACTACTTTCATAGTAGGTTTGTGCTTGATATTAGAGAAAGTGAGTTAAGTTCTATTTACTATTGTGAATTCTGTTCCTACTATTAGGCAGTGAATCAACATATAAAAAGATGATAGAAACATAGCAATAATAATATTTCTGGAATGTCCACATAGATTTCTTAAAAGGCTCATGAGAATTTAAAAAGAGATATTATGGTCTAGAGTTCTGAAGCCTGGAAAGACTAAGACTTTGGACTTAGTCTTGCCTATGCCACTGGATGATCTTAGACATTCATTTAACCTTTCACAGCCATAATTTTCTCAACTGTGAAGTGAAGATGATAATTTTTTTATCTATAGAATAAGGTTGCATCAAGATCGAACAAGATGCCCTCCAGGTAGTTCAATGGAAAAAGTACTTTCAAATTAAAAGCCTATAAAAATAAATGTAAGATAATATGACAAACAAAGGAAATAGAAAATAATGTAACTGTTGCATAGAAGGACTTACGTAATTTTCATGAGGGACGCAAAATAAATAAAAGCACTGAAAAGCAGATTTAAAACAATGATAATCATAACTGTACAAAAGAGACTTATTCAAAAGGCAAGTTTATGAGGTGTGCAACCATTTTTTTAAACAAGAAATACCCTTTATGATTGTGTAATAAATAGGAATTAATTTCTATCAAACATGTAGTATTTCTTAGGTTCTCCATTAGCTATATTTTGTCTCACTTAATCCCTCAAACCAACTAAATGGGGTCCTGTTATCTTCATTTTACAGAAGAGAAAACTGAGACTCAGAGAAATGAAACTACTTGTCAAAGTCAAAAATGATAGAGCTGGCATATTCAAATTTCTTGTGTATCCCCTTCATGCATTGAGTCTAGGTTTGACTGTGTGACTTGTTTTGGCTGATGGGATATTAGCAAGCATGATATAAGCACAGGCTTAATTAGCACTTGGACTTTGGGGGCTTGTCTTCTTTGTAATACTTTTTTTCAAATGCTGAGACTACCATGACAGGAGGAGCCCAAGCTGAGAGTCAAAACCAACACTCCAGACATATGCCCCAGTTGAGCCATTCACCAGCCCCCAGATATTTAAGCCACTTCAAGTGAGGCCCCAAACATCATGCAGCAGAAAAAAGTTATTATCATTGTGCATTGCCTAACTGTGTTACCCACAGAGTCACATGTATGTAAAATAGTTGCCTTTTTATGCCACCTAAGTTTGTAATGATTTGTTATGTAACAATAGATAATTGATATTTTACTTAGCTTCGGTCTAAAGTTTGAATACTCTTTACCCTGCAATATGCTGTCTCAAATTATTGAACTTTCCTACATATACTCAAATGAAGTTCAGTATCTTGTTTTGCAAAGACATGAAATAAACTTTTATTAAAAAGTAAAAGAAGCTTCTGCATAGCAAAGGAAACAATTAATAGAGTAAGGAAACAATCAACAGATCAAGAGAAAATATATGGGATAAGGGGCTAATATCCAAAATACACAAAGAACTCAAACTACTGAATAACAAGAAAACAAATAACTATTAAAAATGGGCAAAGGATTTGAATAGACATTTCAGGAAGAAAATACATTGAAATATGACTGTATTATAGATTTTTTAAAGTAAAAAAATGAACTTCTATTTGACCGGTACATACACACGCATATGCACACACACATACATATAAAACAAAGAAAAATCCCTCTTGTCTGGTTTGCCTAACCAAGTTGAGTATCCTTTCCCCCCATTTCTTGTGTCTCCTCAACAAAGTCCCTCATCAGATAGAGTACAAGTCTGCTGAAGAGGGAGGAAATCATTAGGAAGTGAGAATGGGGTGTTATTATTACCCACTTGTATTTGTTTGCTTATGTTTTTGGTTTCCCCAGGAGACTGAAAGATCTTTGGAACCACGGACTGTGTCCTCCCTTGCTTGTTCATTACAGTATTTTTAGTGCTGGGTACAGTATTGGACAACCATAGAATTTAATAAATGTTTGTAGCAGAAACCATTAACTTTATCTCAGGGTCAAAATCAGTTGTCTCAGGTCTGATGGAAACATCTAGCTCAGAGGAATGGCACAACAAGAAAGGAGAGGAATCAGAAAGGCAAGGAACCACGTACCAGCTAGTGGCTTAGAGATACCCTTAGGCACATGATGTATTCTGACATCACTAAAAAAATTGTCTCCAGAGAAAAAAATAAACACTGTAATGTAGTATACATCTGTTTTGTATCAAAATTTAAAATTGTGCTGATTTTGTGAATGACAAATGGCCTATTCTATAGCCACAAATTTTAGTTTTCAAGCCATCACTCTGTGATTGTCAGCATTTTGCCTTTTCATATTCTAAATATTGCATTGTGTATATGCTATGAAAATGTAAACTTTGCAGGTCAGAAGAGAAACATTACTTCATTCTTTTTCTTAAATGGGAAATTGTAAAGCATCTTTGAAACACTGTGATAAACATCCTAAATGCAGTTCAAGATTTGCTTATCTGATTGCTCTACTTCATGAAATCTTATGGAGCCAGCTGACCGGTTGTTTAAAATTCGACAATAGTTTGTGAAAACAAGACATCATCATTTGAGACAATCTTAGACAAAGTTATAAAGCAGGTGAATTTGGCTTTCAGAAAATGCCGCCTTCTCTTTCTAACCTGATCCCATTTTTCAGTGCTCTCTTCTTCCTTCTATGCTGATCCTATTTAATAAAATAATCAAACATACTAATCTGGCCATATCCCCTTTTATTTAAAGTGTTCTAATTCCCTTTGACTCCTTACAGGGTAGAATCCAACTTCCTTATCATGATAAACAAATTTTGTTTTTGTGACCTGGAAGCTTCTTAAGAATTTGCCAAAGTATTTGATCTATTTCAAAGTTCACTATTTCTTTTGTTTTATTGTTCTATTGGGGGTCCAGGATGTCTTCTAAATAGCACACTTCTTCTCATCCAAGTCTGAACTAATTGAAAATAAGACACAAATAAGGCATATGGGGACCAAAATGTGACCTTTGTTGCCAATAGAGCTGACTTTAGAAAAATTGCCCTCTGATGGACAAGTGGGCCTCCTAATACCATTTCCCAGAGTTAAATGGTTATACTAACCAAGTACTGGATGTACTGGCAGTAGTGGATGAGGGTGTCCCCTTCCCCCACTGTTGGTCCCAACATGCCCAGATAGTACGCAAAGGAGGCGCACAGCACAAGGTACTTCTCTATAGCAACCTGGCCCCCAAGCAGAAGGTGAGAGGAAGGGGCTGACTTACAAACAGTCTCTCCTTTCAGGTTTTCCAATCATATTAAGTCACTCTTCCTCAGAGGAGGACTGAGTGATCTGGGGGTGGGGTGGGGTGAGGAAGGCCAGGACTGTGATGCAAGTGGAAGATGCTCCATATGGAAGGGAACATAAGGAGTAGAGAAGAAGCATCCCCCCAGTTAGACGGGCTGAACTTCTGGCTTCACTATTTTTATTGCCAAAGTACAGAGGTCTTTTAGTGAGAATCTATTTTTAGACCCTTGGTAAATGCTTTATTGCTTGTATGTCTGAAAACATCTTTATTTTTTCTCACTTTTTAAAGATTATCTAGTCTGGTAGTTTTCAGAAAAGAGTTTCAGAAGTTTCACAGATCTTCCTCATGGCTACTGTGCTGGGAAAGGGGGGGAAAGTGTTAAGCTGGTGGGGATCCAGGTGCTACCTTCCAGCCACAGCCGTCTGTCTTTATTTCTTTCATATGTTGGGTTTCTACATAATATTGTTAAGCATAAAGGATCCTATCAATGGATAACACTTGAAAGATGTTATTGTAGCCTCATCCTTCTTATAATGATAATAATAATAATAGGAAACACTTAAATAGTACTTATTATGTGCCAGGGAAAACCTTAAGTGATGATATGTGTGTATATATACACAGAGCAATTAATTCTCAAGACAACCTTATGAAATAGTTATAATGATATCTCATTTTTATAGATGAAGAAACTGAGGCACAGAGAGCTTAAATACCTTTTTGAAGTTATGCAGCTAGTAAAAGGTACAGCTGACTTGGACCCCAGTTTTCTGAATTCAAAGTTTGTCTTATAAACAATTACACCACTGTGATTTCTAGAAAGTTAGAATGAATCCTACGTTTAGATAGTGGAAGGGGAGAAAAAAGAATCTAGATTCCCTCACTTTCCTGCTAGACTTTTCCTACTACACACACCACATCAGTTTTCAGGGAGACCACTCACTCTGTGTTCACGCAGTGTTGAATCTGACCAACATCGTGTTCACTGGTGCTGACATCCTTAATTTAGCAGAGATGACTCCAGACTCGGACATTCAACATCCTATTTGATTTCACCTGTTGGATGACTCACGAACATGTCAAACTTAGGAAGTGCCAAACAGAACTTGTGATTCCACACCCCACAAACCTGTTTGCCCTCCCATCTTCTTTCAGTAAATAGCATCATCATTTTGTCAGTTGCTCAAGCCAAAATTTGTTCGTCATCTTTAATTCCTTCCTCTCTTCACCTCCCACGTCCAACCCACCAGCAAGTCTTTTGGATATCAACCCCAAAATACAGCTGGAATCTATGTAATTCTCGCCAACACTGCGCCACCCTAAGAAAAACAACACAATGGCTATTACCACCTATACCCTTTCCTTTATCTACCAAACACAGAATGAGCTCACTTTATATACCATCTGTCCTTCCAAAGATCTACACTTAATATACTCCATAATAGCACTCTATCCAATCTTTTTTTCTGTTTTGTAACCCTATGTTGTGAGAAAGAAATTAAAAGTCATAAACACCTCAAAAACTTACCCTGAAAAATCACATTTCTACAAAAATTTCTTTTGGAAAGCATAAAAAATTGTAAATATACACATACTACAACTGTGTCATCTCCAATTTATTTTATGCTTGATCTAATTTCTAATTCATATGGTGGCAAAGTTGTTATAGTCGGAGTAAGCCATTCAGGCATATTTTATGGAAATTTGCCACAAAACCCTTTTGCTATCTGTTTCAGTATTTAACTTTTCAAGATTCGATATCAAAATATATGCTTTGAAAAGTTTAATTTCAAACAAAGTACTTAAGCTCTATTGAACTTGTTTAGTTTAGACATATTTTAATCTTCTTGTTATTATATTGGCATGTTACAATTAATGGCCTATTTGAAATTCCATTAAATCTTCTATTATCAGAGTTTCATAACTGCAGCATAAAAATTTTTCTCCAGGCTGAAACTTGTTATACAAAGGTCTCAGCCTAGAACCAATTAAAAAAATTAGTCATTAAATAGTTTGTCTTTGAATGCAGACTTGTCATTTTCATTAATTTTTGGACTAAGCTGTTTAGCCAGGTCTATACTGCTCTATGCTAATATTGTAAAAATTGTTTTTGAAATGTTCATGGGAAAAGTGATGAGAACTACAGGGTTATACTTTCTCATTTTAGACTGGGGAATGGTATGGCTCTTTATGCCCTTCTGCCCGGGGTCCTCCAGTCCTGTGACCCTCTGGTTCACCGTCACCGTCATGTCAGCCCCCATTCCTCCTCCACGGTTGGGAAGGACCCATTGCCTGTCTGTTCGGGGTGAAGAGGGGAATCTTAGTCAGATTTTCAATGATTCTTACTGTTTTCAGTTCTATATTTCACTTCCCATTTTTAGAGGCACCAGGTATCACCAATTTCTAAGCCTTCTTGGGTTTCTGCAATGAAAATCAAGTGGCTTCTTGGTTAAGTTGATGGGATGATGAAAAGCCCAGCAACTTGAGTCACATCTGGGCTGTACCACTCACTAGCCTTTTAATCTTATAGCCATTTACTTAACTGCTCTGAGCCTCAGGCTCCCCATCTACGGCACAGGGATCACAAACTGTCATAGGGTTTTTGAGAGGATTAAGTGAATAAATGAGGATGAAACTGAAAAGGTAACGGAGGCGCAGATCAAGCAGCACAGGACAGGCTGTTTTAAGGACTTGGCTTTTACTCCAAGAAAACGGAGAGCCATTGCAAGGTTTTGAGTGGAAGGCGAACAGGATCAGATTTTTTTTTAAAAAAGAAAACACTAGAGGTTTCTACCATTAGGGTTTTCTGACAGATGAAACATTAGAGAAAGAGAAGGGTCGGTGTTGATTCCAAGGGTTTTGACCTTTAGCAATGATGGAGTTTCTATCACCTGAGACTGTGGGTGGAGTAGGTTTGCAGTGAGGAGAGCAGGAGTTGTGTTTTGCTTGACTTTGGACATTCAAATAAGGTGCTGGAGAGACAGAATTGGAGCAGGAATTAGAAATTTGAGTCTTTATATAGAGATTGTGCTCAAAGCCATGAGAAAGGAGGAGATCAACAAAGGAGTGGGCATAAAGAGGAATGAGCCCTGGTGCACACTGACACCTCAAGCTCAGGATAAAGAGGAGGGCTGAGAAGAGAAGGGGGCTCAGCAAGGTGTGAGGAAACCAAAAAGTTATCCTAGAGGGCAAGTGAAGAAAGAGTACTGAAGAGGAGTGAGGGATGAACTGCGTTCGCTGTGGCTGGTAAGTCAAGCATGATTAGGAGTGTGAATCCACCATTGGATTTAGCACAGTGGAAGTCGCCTTAGGTCTTGACGAGAGCAATTTTCATGGAGGGTGTGGGGGAAAAGTAAATCAAGTGATTTTAAAAGGTAACAGAGGCTGGGTGCAGTGGCTCACGCCTGTAATCCTAGCACTCTGGGAGGCTGAGGAGGGTGGATTGTTTGAGCTCAGGAGTTCGAGACCAGCCTGAGCAAGAGGGAGACCCTGTCTCTACTATAAATAGAAAGAAATTAGCCAAACAACTAAAAATAGAAAAAATTAGCTGGGCACGGTGGCGCGTGCCTGTAGTCCTAGCTACTTGGGAGGCTGAGGCAGGAGGATTGCTTGAGCCCAGGAGTTTGAGGTTGCTGTGAGCTAGTCTGATGCTATGGCACTCTAGCCCAGGCAAGAGAGTGAGACTCTGTCTCGGAAAAAAAAAAAAGTTAACAGAGGAGAGGAATTAGAGATAGTAAGGCAGATAACTGTAAAGGAATTTTTCTGAAGAGGGAATAAAAGTACTAACTCGTAGGGGTCGGGGGTCAAAAAAGAACAGCTTATTTGCATGCTATAGGAATCAACTCCCATGGGCAGAACTCTAGAATGCTATGGTCTATTTCTGGATACATAACTTTCACTTATACAGCATATCTTCAAATAGTATCATTTTGTTCAATGTCATGTTTTTGCAATGTCTATGAAAAAAAACATCAATTTCTGGCAGAAGCCACTGTCTGTGTGGAGTTTGTATGTTCTCTCCATGGGTTTTATCTCGCATCCCAAAGCTGTGCACTTTAAGTGAATTGGAGTGTCCATGTGAGTGTGGGGGTGAGTGTGAGTGCGCCCTGCAGTGAGGTGGCATCCTGGCCAGGGCTGGTTCCCACCTGGCATCCTGAGCTGCAGGATAGGCTCTGGCCATCGCGACCCTGATCTGCAATAAGCACATTGGAAAATGAATGAATAAAAAGAAATGATTGTGAAATAAAAATTTGTAAAGTATACAGTAATCATACAGATGCACGGTGATAAATGATGTTGGACAAAAGTGCTCAAGGAACCCATCATATCTGTGATTGTTTTTGAACTGCGCGGTGGTAGGAGGTTTTCGAATTTGCACTTTGCAAACATTTATTCCTTGATTTAACCCACCACGGCTATGACCACTGTCACTCGATTCATGAAAAATTAGGTAAATAATTATCTTACTTGTTTTTATTAATCTTTCTTAAATGTATGAGTTGCTCACATTTATTTCAATATTTAATATTAGAGTGTTTTTGGTCTTTATTTAGAAGTTTGGTGATGTTTTTGTGACCAGAAATATGTTGTTGGAACTTAACTCTTGTTTATATCAGTTAGGCTGTGGTAAAAATTGGTTTTGTTATAGCTGCTTTACTTAAAGTCATAGTTTCCAAGAACCTATGATGATGCTAAGTGAGGACTTGCTGTACTAGCTAATAGGTGGAATCCATGGCTACAGTTATGTTACTGTTATTGAGAAGAGAACACTTGTAAGCTTAAAGCAAAACAGTTAATTGCATATATAAAGTTATACAGTCAAATACTTAGCTTCAAATTCCAACTGTGAGATATATATATATATATATATAGGCTCTTTGATAAAGGAATAAGTTATGCCTACTTCAAAATGGGGTGCCTTCCATCAACCAATATTCATTGAATGCCTAATGTATGCCAGGCACTGTTCCAGGTGCTGTGAATTTAGCACTGGACCAAACAGGTAGTAAATACTAATGATCAGAACTAGGAACAAAAGATAGAAGGAGAGAGAGATTATGGTTTGATATAAAAATGAAATATTCACAAACTGAATGGGCTGGCTAATTGTGAGGTAGTGATTAACTCTCACAGGTAATATTCAGGCAGCACCATCAGGAATGTTACATTGGGAATTCCTATGTGGAAGTGATATATTAGACCTGGGTGTTCCTAAGGTCACTTATGGATCTAAAATGTAATGATTCTATAAGACTTTTATAAATATTAATGATTCATCCTGTTCAGAATTTTGAATCTGCAATAAGCACATTGGAAAATGAATGAATAAATAGAAATGATTGTGAAATAAAAATTTGTAAAGTATACAGTAATCATACAAATGCATGGCAATAAATGATGTCGGACAAAAGCGCTCAAGGAACCCATCATATCTGTGATTGTTTCCGAGACCTTCTTTAGGTCTCAGTTTTGTGTCTCATCTGTGAAAGTATGAGGCCATTGTCAATTATCTCTAGTGTATTTTTAGCTCTAAATTTAGTTAATGGAAACCACCTGAAAAACTGTTTTTCCGATTGTTTTCAGTTTTTGTTTGGAGCTAGGAACATAGAGAATTCTGGGCTACAAGTACTATACGCGACTTTTCCTCTCCATTTGACTTTAAAGATTAAAAATTACATGAATTATATTTGAAAGAAACTTTGAGCTTTGCAGACAAGCAGAAAAGCCTCAGCAAATAAAAACCACATTGCAGAGAGAATAATGTGCAGTATAGGTCAAATCAAACATTTACTCTTGGTTCTGAAACCTAAGTTACTGGAAGTGAACAAAATTGCAAACAATTATTGTTGTGAGAAATAACTCCTGCTTGGCAATCTTAGGATGTCAACTCTGATTCTGCACAGGGGCTAGTTCCATGGTGCCTGGGATAATTATTGAGAACAAGACAATTCTTCCTGGCATGCAGTTCTTTTTCCTGATAACTCTTTCTTTTTCTTTTTTTCAGTGCTCTTTCTCTGCTCTTATTTTCCTGTGTCATTTTTTTCTTTTGCTTTTCCTAAAGCAACAATTATTTGAGCATATGTTATGTGCTCAGGATAACCAATGAAGGATAGCCACAAAGGAATATAAAGGTGTATAAGACTGGGTCCCAGATCGTGAGGAATTTGTAGATTATTTAAGGAAGGAAGGGTGGAAGGAAAATAGGATAAATCAAGATCTTGGGACCTTGGCATTGTAATAAGTACTAAGAAGATTTAGATTGATGACTTTAAAGAGGTTTTTCATAGTCTAGTACGTGGCAAACATAACTCATTTAATCCCCTCAACAACCCTGTAAGATACTTTTCATATCCACACTTTGATATTAGAGGTTGAGAAATTTGTTCATGTGTGTCTGAACCTAAAATCATATTTCTTTTTACTACAATGTGCTGCCTTATAGGGACAATAGAATACAATGGGATCAACTGCATTGTAGGGTGGAGTAGTCCATATTTACAATAGGCATGTAAGAGAAAGATAAGACCACAGGTGGTTGGAAAGATTGATAAGGACTTCATGGAAAAGTGGGGGCTTGAGTCATTTTTTCCATTAATTCTTTAATGAAATATTTATTCACTATTTTATACCAAGTACAGTATATAGGCCAGGTTTAACAGCTGGTGACACAAAATTTTAAAAAATATAGATGCTTACAGAAAAATAACAAAAGCTTTATGAAATATATTATGTAGTGGGCAATTGCCATATTTCATATTTTTATTTTTCCAAGTTCCATTGACAAAAATTCATTTCAATTTCTTAATTTCAGATGAGCTCCTAAGATTCCTGTTTTATATTTGGCTTCCATTTAAGATTAACATTAAGCACATAATGTTCATTCCCCAAATTTAGCTGAGTAAAGTCATCACCTGGGGCATGTGTTAAGACTGGGGATTCCAGAAGAATCTGGGAATCTATATTTTTAACAGTGGCCACAGGTTATTTTCATCATTAGCACATTTGGGAATCTCTAATTTAGCCCGAAGCCATTTGAAATTTAGCCTTGGATTTCTTGATTGGTCAGGGAACCTAACACAGGCAAGGAAAAAGGCCCCGACAATTTCTCTCAGTGACACAATAATGCTCCACCTCATTACCAGAAATCATTTCAACGTGGAAGAATAGAGGAAGAGTGGTGTGGGAGCCACTCTCATAAACCTTCCCAAACCCTGCTCGGCTCGTTTAGCGCCTCCGTAGAGGCCGTCCCAGCTACTGCGGCCCATTTTCAGCCCTTTCATGGGCCTGTAACTCAAGACAGTGGCTTGTGTTCCTCCTTGATTTAAATGCTATTACTCACTTGGAATGCCAAATGGGAAAATGCTGGCAATGCAAAGGTTAATAGAAGCGCTGACACAACCTTAATTTCAGTGGTACAAACGTATCTCTGTAATTGTAGCTAGCACTTATCTTGGTTTCTCATATTTCTTCAGCCCGTTGAGATCTGCCTCAAGCTGAAGATGAAAAGGGGGCCTCTGGAGTCGCTTGATGGAGCAGGGTCTGATAGAGTTATCAGGCTTTTGCAGATAGAACGCCTGCTGCTGTTGGATACATTGTCATAATCAGTGTTTAGGCAAAACACCTGGACTTCTGCAGGGACCACCAACCCCTCCCTAGCTCAACACTACTGGTTCAACTGACTGGGAGAAACAGATGAAACTGGAAGGGATAAAGGTGCCAGTCTGAACTGGTTGTCAGATGCTTCACTGAATGTTTCCCATTAGGTCATTATTTACCCTCATTTGAATATATGTTTATTTCCATACTTAGGAAGGCATTGGAAGCGTGCCTGACTCATCTGCAGCAACTGACTGCAGCTTTTAAAGCTCAAACATGCTGATGCTTGTTGAGTGTAATTGGCCATGCTGCATAGTGATGGCTTTGAGAGGGTGGAGTTGCTAATTTTGCAACTTTGGGATCTCAAGTGAGCTAATTTAATGAGGACCCAGACTCCTTACTGTCAAAAGAGACTCTCATGAAATTAACCATCACCATTGTTTGTCTCCTTAGCAGTGAACTTACCTAGACTGGGCACCTTTATGGTGCCAAATAGAACAATGTTGTTGGGTTCATATGTGTGAGTAGAAAGGTTGACACTGGGTATCTTAATTTTAATTTTCAGAGTCTTCGTGTATTTGATTCTGTTTAAAGATTTCTTGGAGGTACACGTTTGTAAAATTATATGTTCTCTCTTATTCTCTCTTCCTCTCCTTCTATTTATTGATTTGGCGTGCCTGAGCTAGTTGTAGGTTGCCCACATGACACTACTATGTGTATAATTGGAGATATTTGTACTCAGTATTTTTACCCTAATCCTGGGTAGATCATGGAGCTGAGATTTCTCAGATGAAACTGTGTGTATGGAAAGACACTTCTGCAACTTCATATTGATTTCAAAGGCAAAGGCCTTTGTCAGCTTTTACAGACCAATGTCTAATGAATAGGTTTGCTTTAGACAAGTCATCCATTTGAGAACTTTCACTTTCTCTCCCAGCAGATCCAACACACTTAAGATCCACATTTCTCCTCCATTCAGTCTGATAATCTATTCACACTAATGATGTATTAAGTTACCAATTTTCAGTAGCATTTTGTTTAAAAGGAAGAACATGGGGCGGAAATAGCTTATCTTCACAAAAGAGAATGAGTCACTGAAAATGACAAACCCCCAGTGATTTGGTGGCAATGATACTTTCAGAGAAAGGGTCCTCTTCAGTAACCATCCTTCCTATAATCAGCTTTGGTAAAGAGGCCCAGACTCTGGGCCCTGAGTATGACAACCTGAGTCATGGGAATGAGTGGTTGTATGAATATATGAGTTTGTGTCCTGGGGGAGATGAAACATATGTGGGAGAAATACCTGCTGGAAATTAAAGGGGCCCTATAAAACATGTTGAGGAATGAAATGAAGGAAAGCAGCATCTAGAATGAATAAATGTATGCGCAAATGGAAGACTAGAACTCAGTTGTAGTATTCTCCCGTAATGATAGTAAGCAGTACTAATAATGCTAAGCTGCATTTATTGAGCATTTATTATGTGCAGGAACTGTGCTAAGTGCTTTATTGCATTATGTCATAAAATTCTTACAACTACTCTAGGAAGTAGATACTGTTCTTATTTTCAATGGTAAAGCCAAGGCATAAGAAATCTAAATAAATTGTTTGACATAGTAAGTTGTCAAAACTGAGTCAAATACAGGTGAGTCTAATGCCAAAATCTTGGCTGTCAACTAATGTACTATGGTACTTCCAACAAGCCAGTTCAAAGTTTTCTTTACTTTTGTTCTCAGGGAATTTGATAGGTCTGCTCAAGTCAAGAAAGGGAAAATGCCTAAGTGGGACACAAATTGCATGTATCTAAACCATGAACTCTATAAACTACTGTACCTCTCTTAAATATCTACTCATGGTCAGGATCAGCCAGATAAAGAGAAAAAAGTTATTTTTAAGACCTATAAAGAGCAAATATAGAGGAAGCGCTGAATGAAATAAGGGATGTGGCTTTACTTAGAAAGTCCTTCCTGATCTCTATATTTTCAGAGCAAAACCCATTATATGTGTTTTATTTTAATCAGGAAAATTATGTATTTACTTCTTTGGACTTTATGTGTAAACTGATTCTTAAGAGTCTTTAACATCCGGAAATTGTGAGGCTTTCCTAGGAACTGGCGTCATCTTTTCCCTTCTTTAATTTCAACTCTAGCCCAGGACTGGCCTTCTGAGAGAGTGGAGAGTGACTGATTTACTGCTCAACATGAGGAAATGGGATGCAACTGAGAGTGAGGGATTGGTATTGGATGCCTGGATTCAGTTCCCAGCTCTGCTTTTCCCATCTCTGTGGGATCCTGGCCAAATCAAATCACTTAAAATCTCTGAAGCGGTTGCTCTCAAATTTTAGCGTGCACCAGAATCACCCAGACTTCTTGCTGAAACACAACGTACTGAGCTCCACCCCAGAGTCTCTGAATCAATAGGTCTGAAATGGGCCCAGGAATATACCTAACAAATTTCAAGATGATGCTAACACTACCAGTCTATGGCCACTCTCTGAGAAACACCATCTAGAGTCTCAGTGTTTTCATCTTTAAAATGGGGATGATAGTATCTACCTCATTGGGCTGTTTTAAGGTTTAGAACCGTAAGCTACTTTCTCACCTATACATGCATGCTCCAGAGTATAACTACCAGTTGGTTTAGTGCTTAAAGTCAATCATTCATATCTTTATTTGGATTGCTAAGAGGACATCAGTAATTCAAGTGTCCCTGGAAAGGGTCACTTCTTAAATGATTTAATGCTAAGTTCTTAAAACTTAGCAGCTACCAGATATGTGGAGTTATTAATAACTTGCAAAACTGACAGGTACCTGAGAAAGAGGGAGAATAGGACCAGAAATCCGTGCTTATGCAGGGTAGGAGAAAATGCCTAAAAAGGACCTTTCTCCTGTGATACGTAATATTGATGAAGGTCCCTCCTGGTTGATGTTCAGTATATTCTAAACAAAAAGTTAAAACCAAATTAATTCATTTATTTAGCACATATTTACTGTGCTTTTTTTAAAAAAAAAATCCTTGTGCTGTGATGAACTCCTGTAATATGATACAAGGATGAGAAAGATATAATTCTTGGCCTCAAGAAACTGTATTTAAAAACCCTCTGAATCTCTGTTTCTAAATTAAATTCTAGGTCCCCAGGCATAATTTGAATGTGTTTATTCCTTTATAAGACTCATTGATCTACATCAATTACATACATTTATTAATCAGCACATTTTTCTCTCTGACCTTTGTTACGTTTTGTGGATGGTACAAGAGAAATACAACAAATGGCCTCTGAACTCAAAGAACTGAGAGTTTATTAACCAACACATAATATTTTAAATATTATATACTACCAGCACTAAACCTGCATGTTTGCTAAACATTAAGGAATGGTCAGAGGATGAAACCTAAAGGAAGATTTCCTTGTGATTGAAAGTGTTTCCATCAATTAGTTCCTTCCCCCCACTATAATTCAGGGGTAATTTAAGATTAAGAATCATTGAAACTATGACTTTTAAATTTAAGCCAAACTTGGAGCCTAAATAAAATCTAAAAATTGTTGAAATATATGCCAAAATAAATGTTTGACTTTTCCCTTTATAAGTACTATTTTACATGTCCAACTTCATTTCTTGGGTTCTAGAAATTCCAATTCATCGAGGTGCTTACTGACAATACATATGAGACTCTCTAACTATGTTTCTTGACTCTGAGTTTTTAAAGTAATGCTACCCAAAGTTGGAGAAAACCTTTATTTGTAACTAGGTCTGCATATCAGAGAAAATGAATGTACAAAGCTTATTGTAGAGTTTGATTTTGGTCATAAAATCCACTTAGTAATCTCTGAGTAGTTAATAAATGTAGCATCCTTCATAGGCAAATATGATATTGTTGACATAAGGATATTATAAATTTGTTCATTTACTAGATAGTACATAGCATCTACTATATTTCAACACTCATGGAAATGGATTTGTACTGATTCTTGCACATGTCCTAGCTTGATCCCCCTTGAATTGAAAGGTTCTCATTTTCAAATTTTCAGCTGGAACTAAAAAGATAGGAAGAAGTCACAGAACAGATCTTCTGTCACAAGTACAGCCAGGCATCTTTTGTTGTCAGTTTTTGGGCTATTGGTTGGAAAATTTAAGGTTGAAAGGGGAAAGGGGTAGGGAAGAGTTGAATGAGGCTAGATTCTTTTCCATACATGAAACTCTATGACTCCCTTATGGCTGGTTAATAGAGTGCTAGCTAAAAAAGACATTTTTGTTGAAGGTCCTAAAGTTCATTCTGAGTTTACTTAATCATCACTGCTTTCTTTACATTAGCTTTTGTTTGTTTTCGTGTTTTGTTTGTTTTTTGGTTTCTTTTGGAAACCATGCTTACATGTTAGATGAAATAGAGTCAGGTTATGCTTGTAGTTAGGTAAAGTTCTTAACTTGACACCAGCTCAGCTTCTGCTACATCAGGTGGGAGCCAGGAAGGACAGGAGTAAGGAGGAGATCCAAGTTTGGTTGGCTTCCTTTTTGTGATAGGTGTTCTTAGAGTGCAAGGGATTAGTATGACAACCAAAGGTCCTTAGGGAAAATGGAGAGTTGAGAAGAGGTTACAAATTGTTAGAGAAGAATCCAAACTTTAACCGTCTGACAGTTCTGCCTGGGGCTGATCCTGTTCTCTCTTTGTAACTTGTCCAATTTAAGTAACGGATGATACTTGCAAACTTGAGGTTACACATTTTTTTTCAAACTTGAGAACTTTTAATATATTTTAAAGATTTCACTCTAAAATTTTTGGATAAATTGCCACTCAGTTAGCGTTTGACTTATTGACTCAGTAAAACAAAGGAAGCAAAAGAAAGCCGATCTAACAACTCAGATTCTTACATAGTTTTATGAAAGGTAAAAACAGACATCTTCATTTCTGGGTAACCTTTCTGGGTAATCTAATTAATTTAAAACCAACCACTAAGGTTGATATTTTAAGCAATAACTTAAAGTATTAAGTTAAACTATATTTTCAGATGGTGTCATTACATGACTAAAACCCCCCAATAATCTATATTAAAAAAACT